>NKZZ01001281.1:234625-381724 GCA_002370815.1 Metschnikowia hamakuensis
TTTTTTTTTTTTTTTTTTTTTTTTTTTGACAATGCCTGGTTCTATTAAGTCTGTATAACCTCTTCATTTCCCTCAACATAATCCGTAGACTGTTTGTGGGATATTCTTTGGAATCCCAAGGACCATTAATTACTATTCACTACATTAACTGCGATTTACTACGATTTCCTACATTTATCAACTGTTTGGCTATAAACAATGGACTTCTGTTCTGGGTATTATATTATTCATTAGACCAATTTATGACCAAAAATCACTTATACTTAATTTTGTCTTTTCTTTTTTATTTGATTTTCCATGAAATTGGCTACTGTTAATGTCTCTTCTTTTTTGTTTTCGCGGTGTATAAAAATGGAAAAACTACCAACGACAAGGAAAAATCTATGGGTTTGAAAAAAAATGCTTACCAGTGGGAGGACTTTAAATCTTGGAAGTTTATTCTCTAATACTTATTTCTGATTCTTTATTTTTGAAATATAAACGGTTTTATCCATTCTTGTCCTGCCATGGAGATTGCACACAGGAATATCTATTATCCACATTCACCTGGACCACCTCTTACATACAGGACAAGGTCCTACCTTCGAAGAATCACACCTTTCCCGTACCACCTCCAATATTCATCATCATCATTTATTTGTTTTTTTAAAAAGTATCTTAGTGTCCAAAATCGAACAAACACTAATTTTAATGAACGAATTTATATTCCTTCGGTGCGCTGACTTTACTGACAATCTTCATCCTGCTTGATTAAGCACTGGCCTCCACTTCGTCCACAAGCTTTCTATACTCCTGCTGCTTGTAACATTGCTCGAGGAAGATCTTGTACTTGGCTGCCAACAACCGGCGGTCGGGATGGCTGTCTGCAGAAGGCATGATCACCTTACCTGGCCCGGTCAACTTCTCCATGGTTTGCCATAACTTGTCTGCCTGCGACTTGGGCTTGTTACTCTTGGTCTTTTCGCTCAACGACGTCATGGGCTTGAGGCCCATTCCCTTCAACTTGTGCGAGAGATCCTTCTGCACCGTTTGCGAAGTGTTTTGCTTGGATCCAAACGATAATGTCTGCTCGTCCTCGGACTCCGAGTCCGACGCCTCCTTGGCTGCTTGTTGGTTAAAGTAATCCTGCTCTGCTGCACCTTCTCCAACTGGGGTCATGGTGAACTGACCTTGCCCGGCTCCTGAACTGGCTCCGTGGTGGGCTGACAATGCAAACGAGCTGATGTTGGCAGATGAGGCCGTAGCTGATGGTGCTGTGTATGGAGAGTGAGGAGGGGATTGAGCTGGGGCATTGGACGAGCTCATGGCATTCAAGTCCAATTGAGACTTCAAGATCGTGTTTCTTCTGCTCTTGCCTCTGCTGTTAACATGCTCGTCAACAGATTGCTCTGCAGCCACAGCACCCAAGAGGGCAGAACCGAAAACAACAGCAGCATCAATGTAACGTGGAACAATGATTGGCAAACCGGTACAGTCGGCGAGCAACCGCATCAACAAACCATTGCGGCATTGACCTCCACTCATGTACACACACTTGATTTGATGTCCACCCTTTTCCATCTCCTCAATGATTTGTCTGGTTTGCTGGGCAATAAACTCACATGCTCCAAAGTACTGCAAGGCCAAGTCCTTGACGGAATGGTCCATGGACTGGCCAATGATGGAGGCCCGCATTTTAGGATCGGCAATGGGCGATCTGTTTCCGTGGAAGTCTCCGTAGAAGAAGATGTGCTTGGCCAAGGAAACAACGGATCTGGTCAGGTTTTCCTCCACCATGTTCTCCAACACCAAGTTCAAGTAGTCGAACTTGGACAAATTGGATGCTTCAGCAAGGTGCACCAACTCTCCGTGCGATGGGTGGATAGCCAAGACATGGGCCAAAAGTGCACCTGTGCAAGATTGTCCACCTTCGGCCAACCAGAAGCCAGGGCCGAAAACATCCTTGTAGGGACCCCACACTCCCTGCACAAAGCAGGGCTGCTCCGACATACCAATGTGACATGTGGAAGTACCAGCCACGGCAGCCAAACGGCCACATCCATTGTTCATTGTGCCATCGGTGTCCTGGGACAACTCCGGGTGCGAGGGAAGGTCGACTTTTCCTGCCACAGTACCAATCCAGCCGGCGTACGCATCAATCACACCACTTCCCACAATACACTCGGTGGTCAAGCCCAACTCTTCAGCCGATTTGGCAGTCAACTTGCCCACCACGTCTCCTGCACTCAACCAGGTGCCGGTTTTGCCCGGGATTCCACCCAACTTTTCAAAGTCGTTTTCCACCAATTCTGGCAAGTCGATCTGTTCCAAGAACTCCTTGGACCAGCCTGTTTCCGAACCATCCACGCCCACGGGCACGAGTCCTTGCTTGCACACGGTGGAATTGAAAGACCGGGCCTCGGAGCCCGTGGCCTTGTGGGTCAAGTAGTCCGGCAAGTCGTAGAACTTCAAGTCATCCAAGCCGTTAGGCCGGTTGTGTTTCAACCACTTCATCTTGGGCAACTCCATCTCAATGGACATTTGGCCTCCCACGTACTTCAAGGACTTATCGCCGGTGGCGTTGATCACGTTTGTTTCATCCTCCGCACGGTGGTCCATCCACAAGATGATGTTTTCCTTTTGGTCGGAGAAATCTGGGCCGACGGCCGAAGGAGTATCCTTGGATTGCGAAACCGCCACCAAGGAGCAAGTGGCGTCGAAGCCAATACCAAAGACCTCCGAGGGGTCGATCTCCGAATCCCTCAAGCATGCCTTCACACAGAAGCAAATGGAGTTCCAGATCTCCGTGGAGTTTTGGGTGATGTGATTGTTTTTCAATTGGTGTCTGGTGATGGGACGTTCAGCAAGCCCCAAGATCAAACCATTGGTGTCAATAACACAAGCTCTGGCGGAGCCGGTTCCAACATCCACCCCCACAAAATAGACATCGGGCTGTGGCTGGTGATTCAATTGGTGAGAGTTGAAGAAGGACGACTTGCGTGATTTCAAGCTGGTGTGAGATTTATTGATAACCATAATGAAGAAGAACCTCTGGGTGAAATTACAGCAGACGAGGGGTGGGGAATGCCTGGTTAAGTAGCAAGAAGATGGGGCCTGATTGCTATGCATTGTGCAGGAGAGGCCCCACCGGGTGCGTAGATTCATGACATCATAAAAGATGGGGGCGTGAGCAATGAAGGGAGGCCAATGGAGATTGTGAAAAGAAGAAGAGGGAAATGGACGGGCTGGATGCAGGAGCCACACATTTTGAAAAACAAACACAAAAGTCAAAGTATATGCAGTGGTGGTGAAGAAGGTTAGCAAGAAGTTAATCTATGGCCCGAACGTGAAGGATTGCCCGATAATTGATGCGCACTATTGTTCTAGTAAAGGCAGCAGTGAGCAAGGGTCAATTAAAAAAAAAAGAAAAGAAAAAAAAAAAAAAGAAAAAAAGTGCACACCCGTACACCAGCCCACCAAACCTGGCCACGCACCAGTGAGTGAATAGCAGCGGTGGAGGCCAACGTCATTTTACATTGGGAGGTGCGCAGGGTGACCCGCCCCGTGACCCGCACCGGGACCCGCACCGGGACCCATGTTGAGTATAGTTCCTAATCCATTTCTAATATACATATGATACAACCGCCGAAATGATCACGCGATCACGCGATCATGTGATGGTGTGAAGGTGAGATGATGTGAAGGTGTGATGGTGTCAAGGTGTGATGGTGTCAAGGTGTGATGGTGTGATGATGTCCCGTGTGTGCTAGTGTCTCAAGGAAGGGTACTTCAGCACCACGTCCACCAAAAAGTCAAACTGCTCTGTTTCTTCCACGGCGGCCCGCACGTGGGATGCGGCTATCCGGCGGACCCCTGCATCTTTGGCCTCGATGATGGCGGCCTCCACCAAATTGGCCATGAAGATCTCAAGCGCTCTTCCCACCACCACGGGCGTGGCCTGCGCCACCTTCCCGATATCTTCATCGGACTGCATGATTTTCTTGATTCGGGCTGCAGGAAAGTGTGTTTTGATTTTATCAAAGGACTTGAGAATCGTTTTCTGGCTCACGGTGGGCAGCCCATTTTTCTGCGGCGACGATGGTTCTTCTTCACCGCTGGCGGCTGGTGCCTCTGGTGCCTCTGGTGCCTCCGGCTCTTCCGGCTCCTCCGGCTCTTCTTGCTTGATGGATTCACTACTGGCTTCAAAGCTGGCTTCTGTGGCTGGAGCCGATGCTGCAGCCGGGCTGCTGTGTCTTGAGTCCACCTCGTCGGGGGGATTGATTAGAGAATTGATACTAGACATGGCTCGCGGGCGTGGGTGTGCATATGACAATTTGAGTTGTCTGGCGTGAAATGAGGGCTTTATATAGACTTTATAATCGCACGCGCTGGCGCGCTCAGGCCTGCATACGGTACAGGGCATCTATGCTTCTTTCTACGCACCCAAAACTGCACCGAGGCCAATCAAGTGAATGTTGGAAATGAACAATACTTTTTTACTCAAAAAGTGTCCGCTCGAAGATTGCTATGAAAACCTGTCTAATGTTGAATGCGCTCAAAAAAATCCCTTCATTCTCCACTATACACCACTCTACTCTACACCACTCTACTCTACACCACTCCTTCTACAACTCTATTCGATGAGCTTCCTCTTCTCTAATCTAGTACCACAACCCCCGTGTTTCAAATACGTTTCAAATACGTTTCAGATACGTTTCAGATACGTTTCAAAAGTTTCAGTATGTTTAATGCGTTTCGTGTTTTTTAGTTTCGGTATGTTTCAATTTTTGGTGTTTCGAATACGTGTATGTTTAATCTGTTCAATGTGCGTTCCAAGTAAATCCCTACCTCCCATGTCTGGCCAATGTCCAATGTCCACGTTACACGTACACGTTACACGTGCACGTGAGCATCTGACCGCTAGTCCCTTGTTCGACTGGGCAGCCAGCGGCGGTAAATCACCTCCGTCACGCTATACAGTCGTAGCAAAGCGTGCAAGGCCCGAGAATCCAAATTCCCCAGCGTGAGCCGGGAGAAGTCGCCTGCACACGGCATGTCGACGTAAACAAGCACCAAGGTCTTTTTCACGCCCGTGACCACGCGCGCGATGGCCATGAAATCCTCCCAGGTGCTCCACTGCAGGCCATCGTTGGGGATGACCAACACGGCGTACTCTGCGTGCAGGAACGGCGGGCCTTTTTTATAAAGCAACATGTGGGTACCGAATTTGATGCCACTCTTGACACACCAGCCCAAGGAGCGGAAATGGTGGTACGCGACGTATTGGAGAAGAAATGGGTTATGAGCCACCATCGCGTCGTCCTGCACACAGGCGCAAAACGTTTCGTGGAGCAGAAGCTCTCGTTTTTCCTGCACCACCGTCACAACGTCTAAAGCAAAGGCAAGGAAAAAGAGCTCCACTTTCTGGAGCTGAAGTGACTCGATTTCAAGCTCAGATTCTTTGGTAACGATTTGAGGTTTGTACACGACCTCGTCACGTGGTTTCCCCCTCTCCCCCCTCTCCCCTCCCTCTCCCCTCTCTCCCTTCCTCAACATCTCCATTTGCTTCTGAGTCGTCTCCAATTCCCCCCTTTCTTCCGTAGTCAATGGCCGCTGCCGTTCTAAAGCTTCAAAGTACTGCACACGGCTGCGGAGAGTCTTAAATGTCTTTCGGTCGTTTCGACGGGCTTTGGTGACATCTTCCTTGGGCTTATATATGTCGTGGTTTTGAGCCCGGTGTCTATACGTTGGGTCCGACCGTGACAACGTTCCCTTGCCAAAAAACCCCTGTTTCCAGAGCAGGTTCATATCGTCTTCATTATGCATTTGAAACACCACGTCGGGGCGTGTGGCTACCACTTCAACAACATACCTCCGTTTAGAAGCTTCGGGCGTCCCTAGATACATGCTTCCCACCCGGTACAACATCCACATCCACGACATTGGATTGGCGAGCGTCGTCACCGGGTGCTGTCCATACAAGTCTACTGAAAGCGTTACTGGAAGTGGATTACAGTAGATTGCATTGAGAGATCTTCCCTTGCGCTTCTCGGCCATATCAACCGGAGAAGACCTTCACACGATGTAATCTAGCGGCTGCTCCGCGCTACGTCAAACAACAGTCAGCAGTTTTAAAAAACAGTCAGCAGTTTTAAAAAACAGTCAGCAGTTTTAAAAAACAGTTAGCGGCAAACAGCAAACAGCGGGGTAATATAAATGGGCTTCTAGATTAGTATATTGAGCCAGATGGGAGATGTTTCCAGTCAGATACCGTTGTAGTCTTTGGTGGCTTACAGCGAATAGATCTTCAAGCAACACGAATGAATGATTGTCATCTTGAAACATAAAACTAGGCACATACAATTACTTCGGTAGAAGAGGAGAGTAGTTGATGTTGCGAAAATCTTTCTTTCCGCACTGCGAATAAGTACTGACGTGCGGGTAACTGGGGCCACGCGCGCCTACTGGCGGGGTAGGGTCTACATTGTTTGGAAGTGCATTCCATAGTAGACTTTAAAGCAACTATGTTTGAAAAAGAATATATCTTATGGATGTGGTAGAAAGATGATTTACCTGAAAAAAAAGGCCAAAAAAAATATTGCTGGTCCCAGGAATCGAACCTGGGTTTGTTCGGCCACAACGAACTGTACTAACCACTATACGAGACCAGCACTTTCTGAAAATAAAAATTTGGCGTTTTTTATACCGACGTTTTGAAACACATTGACGTAAACACGGTAGGTCTCATTAATTTGTCGATAAATCCCAGATATTGAAAGTAACCCTCAATCGTATTACATCGTTGTCTCTAGCTGATGATTTCTGGTTGCCTCAAAGCTGTAGGTTTGCACAGGAAGTTCAAGAACTTGTTGGTGACCCAAAAACATACCCGATATCTCCGTGGCAAGCAAAAGATGCATTTAAAAATAACCGGCGTAAAATTCCACGAAAGAACCTTGGGACTCCAAAATGCAACATCGAATAATCAAAATTATACGAATCAATAGAACTCGAACCTATTGTGTGTAAAAAGCAGCCTGCTCAAAGTGGGGTACCCCATAATATGTCACGAGAACAAAGGATCTAAATTTGGAACAACGTACCGTACTGGAAACAAAGATGAAAAGATGAAACAACGATGAAACAACGATGAAACAACGATGAAACGATGATACAAAGCTGAAACAAAGCTGAAACAAAGCTGAAACAACGATGAAACAACGATGAAAAGATGAAACAACGATGAAACAACGATGAAACAAAGATGAAAAGATGAAAAGATGAAACAAAGATGAAATAAAGCACACCACGTCAGTTCCTTCCATAATGGCACTGCAAGATCCAGCAGTGACGCTTGCCTTGAACACCCACTGCTTTCTTCTGCACGTGCACGTCTGGCAGATATATGCAGTGCATATTCGAGAGGAATTCCGTGCACAATGAACTGAATTGCATGCCAGAAGAGGAACGATTTGGGAGTGGCAGTGAATTCGAGGCAAAGATACTCAATCCCTTTTTTTTTTGGTTCCAGCAACAGACATTTTAGAAGATGTGGCTCTGCCGTGGAACACGGTTAGAAAATGCGCATCGATGCACCGAGTGTTCCAAGCCCTTTCGGCGAGCGGGCAAGCGGGCAAGAGGGTAAGCGAGCGAGACGGAAAACTTCGACTTTCTCCTGCCAGCAAAACCGGCAGCCATGAGTTTTGAACTCCTGGGAACGGTTTGGAGCGCATGGCCGGCGAGTGGAGCTGGCCGTGTTACAGTATGCATGAATAGTTGCTGTTGAAGAAGAACGGAAAGCTTCATGGCGAATGGAGAGTGAGTGATCGTAAAGACACTTACACATTAATTCGTAACACATTATCGCCTTAGACACCAAGAAAAAGAAACTCCTCTCCAAGTGTCTAGACACTTAGCCGAAAGCTCTGGGACGTTTCTTATGCACCAGAACCTATCGCGATCATCCGACATACATACAACATACATACATACATACATACATACAGACGCGCTACATGAGTACAGTAGCATCCTAAGCTTCGAAGATAAGAAAATGGCCAGACTTGCCCCGTGCATGCGGAGAAGACGGAAGTGTCAGGGGTTTCTATCGTGTGGAAAAAGCTGCCCGCTCCGCACCTGAAAAGATCTTGGCCGCCGCCGCCTTGCGATTCTCTCTCGCTGCACCTTCAAGGTGCGTCTGCAAGCTTGAGCCTTAGTTACACGCCCCAGGGGCCCACCAAGCCATAAAAAAAATAAAAAATAACGCTACAAGAATATTTTGCTTGGAGAACATCCACACTACGAGGATCTTTGAGCCAAGCCTTCTTTGGTGGGCGGGCGATAACGCCGAATCCGGTTGCGTCTACTTGAGGGCTTCGGCACACCAGCCTGCATTGTACAGCAACACCAGCTGGATGACGTGTGGATTATGCATAGAATCAAACAATTTGTGTCTATGCGGAACCCGAAGAAATCTGCAAAAGTCCAAGCTCGCCAGTCGGCCAACTGCCCAAACCCTCAAAGGTGGAAATAGCGGGGGAGGCTAAAGGGAAGATTGCGTCATGGTTTCCACTGGTCATGCGTTGTGGTGCCGGATTTGTGCTTCTTGAGTATTCTCCGTCTTTGGCCGAGTTCTATCGGGCGCTTGTTTTGAGTACATATTTGGCCACATCTTCAAAACGACTAAAGAGGAAGGTGCCTATACATTGGTCTGCAACAGCAGGTGGTGCGTGATGCAGATAGAGACGAGTGATCTCACGCAAAATAAAAATATGGCTTATGGTAACGGTCAAGCATAAAGTCTGGACGCCCAAAGTCATTAACAAGGAAATCAATCCAGCCTCCAATTCTGACTCCAATTCTGACTCCAATTCTGACTCTCTTTTGGAACTCGTTGGCTAACAATTCTTGAAACCCCTTTATGCATAACTGGCTATGGTTAGCTGTAGGGCGGCATATCTTGGCGGGCAGTTACAGCGAGGGGTTCATGGAAGCAGGAAGTGCATGGGAAAGCATGTACGACATGTGCATCAAGGGCTGACCGTAATCAAGAAAAGTCCGCTTTTGGCTCTCTTGTAACAAAAGCATATTTCGTTACGAAGGTCACCCGCATAACCTCCCGGGCTCTTGCATGAAACAATGTCCGCTTGACGACGACAAACCTTATTTCAATATGCCTATACATAAGATAACTTTGGGCCAATACATGACAAAAGCTGGGGACACTGGGTATATGCAATCCATGGCAAGATGTAACATGGCAAGATGTAACATGGCTGGTTTAGGGGAACTTAAGGGAATTCTCCTTGGGAATTCTCCTTGGGAATTTGCTGGCGTGAAATTTGCTGGCGTGCTTCGGAGCCTGGACTCTGCCGAATCTATTAAAAAAAAGAAAACCTTCTTTGCATGCACAAGATTTGAAAAGAAGAAATTTGCGGCAGTTTGGCTCGACACCTCTTGTTTCGCGTGTCCATCATCTTTCGGAAAAAGTGCCTCGGAAATGTCATTGGTCTCCTGCAACTTTAATCAGCGTGGGCGTGGTATTTCAGGAGTCAAGTCAGCCACATTTCTTCATGCCTGTGTCCAAGAAATTCCTCGTAATTGCAAGTTTTGTGGCGTCAACTGAGCTGATACGATTATCTGTAGAGTGACTTTTGCACCTCTTTTGAATGCTGTCGCTTGGCCGGTTCTTCTTTAGATTAAAGTTAGACAAAAGTTAGACGAAAATTAGACGAAAATTAGACAAAAGTTGGACAAAAAGTTAGACAAAAGTTAGACAGAAGCTAGACGAGGGGCTAGACGAGACTTATACAAGACTATGACAAAACTTCGTCGATTGTGTTCCCTGCATAACAAAGGCTAGAGATGTTTCATCTGGCCCCTCGTATATGCAGTCACAGGAACATGCAGTACCTGAGGGGATGTACTGGTGCTCTACCCTTTCGAGGGCCACGCGTGCAGGCCGACTGCATGATTAATGCGCGGTCCGCTTATGCACGTAAAGAACGTAACTTCTCGGACCGCACCCAGTCAGAAAAACCTGCAATGCCGAGATTCTGGAAAATCATACGCACTCCAAACGATCTGACGCTAGAGGTACATCAATACTTAGACTCTGGCCTTCCCCCCCGTTGTGCAGTCCTTGTCAGTCGGACTAAATCCCCAGAATAGTATAAGATTGTTTTTGTCTCTAACGTACCTGGGCCCATGTCCCCTAGTGGGAAAAGTATTTACCTTAAATAAATTTCAGCGAATAAGCCGTGTGTTTTGCGCTTTGGGTGTATGCAGATGAAACAAATCTGAAACCTCCGCTGCCGCTATCGTCACGTTCCTATGCCGAAGGGCTTCGATGCATGAGTTTCGTTTTACGCAGTTGTTGCCGCAGTGGGCGCCTGTGTGCTACGTGCTCTGAATATGCACGGGCTAAGCAGCGAGGTCGAGTCGTCAGGCAGAGGCCAAAAGAAGAAAAAAAAACAAATGCGGGCGTTATGCATAATTTTACACACCGGGCGCGTTTTGAAGTAGATTTCGCCGGCTCTTGGGTGCGCTTCTCGGACTTTCTCGACCTGTATGCGTAGCGAGTGACAGAATCTGTGCTGCATTTGCCCGAAGAATATCCCTGGTCTTTTTTTTCTCGTGTTTAGTTCGTATCTCTGTGTGGCCAATGCTTCGGGCTGTCGTCGCGGCGCCTCCCGGTACACATGAAGTTTCAGGTTGCATGCACCTCTTGCTTTTCTACAAGTAAGGGGGGATGTGATTTTTCGCAAGATGTTGGAGAAACCCCCACGTGGGGCTTTCGAGGGATTGAGATCTCCAATTACGAGTAAATCTAGACCACCCTGGCCCCTACTGCAATATAACCCCTTGAGTCGCTTAGTTAGCATTCCGCCTCACAGGCAATACAATACATTACCCGAATTGCTAAGAGCACATTATCTTGCATATTGTCGCGAAAGAGCGGAGCTGTAGTGATAGAGCGGAGGCACAAGTCATGCAGGAGTGCACATAAGTGTTTGACGATCTTATCCATGCTGTGGCTCGTAAACGGAGAGGTAAGACGATAAACTTTCGATGCACGGAATTATGTGTCAAGAATACAAGGTGCAGTATGGGAATTTTTTTTAAGCACAGCAGGGTTTAGCCGGGAATATTTAAGCTTGCTATACAAATAGTCAGTCCAAGCTAGAGTGGCAAATGAGCAGCAAATGGACGGCAAAGAATCGGCCAAATTGTATGCACTGGATGTCAGGCCCTGCAAGAAGACGACTTGGCACCATATGGAGGTGCCTTATTCTGAGTACATATGCAAACGCTGGAATACATATGCAGCGCCTAAAGTACATATGCATCTGCTAAAGTACATATTCAGGTCAGAATCGCAGGTCTGCATATACGCACCATGAGCATTTGAGTGTGACTGCATTATAAGACCGTCGCTTCCCCGGGTTGATGGCTGGCATATATCCAGCTCTTTACCCTAAATCCACAACAGGCCAATTAGCGTCACTTCCCCAAGCTCACCTCGATTCTCTCATCGTCATGGATTATGAGAATATAGTCGACAATAGAGTCGAAAACGTATTCCACCCAGATCCCACCAGGTCATCCCTGCAGTTCCTCCCATCAGACATCCATAGCGCCACGCCAGTGCCGCCAAACTTCTCCAACAACTGGCGCTTCGATTATGACGTCTTATTATATGCATTGATGGAAGGCAACCACATGCCTTTTAACCGGTCGCTTCCTCTGCCTCTAGATGAGTGCATAGATGGCCCTAGCGACCTCCCAGCCTCCAGCTGTGCAGCCCAGTTCCGGACATGGCCGCCCAAAGACGAAGGGCCCCAGATGTTCCCCCAGCTCTTTACGCCCAGCCAGGAAAACCTCTTAATGAATAACCAATTCAACCAAGCCTATTACCAACCAGGCAAGCAATTCAACAGGCCCATCATGGAGTCTATCCATAACGACACACCCTTGGTTCAAGCTGAGCAGGACTCAGACGCCAGGCAAGTCAAGATGGATCTTCCTCGCAATAGTTATCCTCACAAGGAGCCCCAGGTGGGCGAGGCGACATTTTCAGGCTTGATGGCTTCGCAGGCCCCTCAGTTTCCCCGAAGCTCGCCCGGAATCGAGGTCCAGGCCCAGGAAGAAATGACTGCTCTTCAAAAACATTACTATTCGTTTTTGCTTGGCATCCAAAACACCGGTGGTGTGCTGGACGCTGGCATGGCTCGTCTGGATGAGGAAGTGGCATTGCCAGAGGATCCGGTTAAGAGTGAGGACAAGCCAGAAGAGACGGAAAACACAATGGGGCTTCTGACCTTGAACACCCCGACTTTGGAACCAGGCCAACCATCAAAGGAACCCCCCATGGCAAAAGAAGAGGCAAACCTTACCAAGAGGAAAAGCAAGAAACCCGCCATTGCCATTAATCAGGAGCCTCAATCGGGCATCATGATAAACTCCACAGACTCCGAAACCGAGGAACACTACGTCGAGTTGCCCGTGGAATGGTTGAGTCCTTTGGAACGGTGGAGGTTACATTGCCAAAGACACAAGACGCCCAAAATCAAAAAGGGCGTGATTTGTTGTCCGCACTGCGACAAGTCGTATGCCGATATGGACGAGTGCACGCAGCACCTCGACCAGGAGGGCTTCAAGCAGAAAAACATCTGCCCCGACGAAATGTGCAAGTACTCGATCTTGGGGTTCCGGGTGCGTAGCCATCTCCGCCGGCACATTTGCAACGAACACTTGAAGCGGTATAACCAGAAGAGATTACGCATGCAAGGCCGCAAGAAAGATCTCCCTGGCATCAAGGTGTTCCTCAACCACGTATACGTGTGCAAGCACAAAGACTGCCTGAGGGCATTTTACCGGCTGGACAGTCTCATGAGACACGGGCGGTTGACCCACGGCGCCAAGGGCCCGAGCAAGGCTTCGGAGCCGCTGAACGGTGAAGTTAAATGTGAGGAGGGTACATGAGATCTGTGATCTGTCATGCAACGTCACCCTGCCTGCACACAAGGAGCAGAGGCTGCAGCCATTAGTCACTGTACGC
Source organism: Metschnikowia hamakuensis (assembly GCA_002370815.1). Taxonomy (NCBI): domain Eukaryota; kingdom Fungi; phylum Ascomycota; class Pichiomycetes; order Serinales; family Metschnikowiaceae; genus Metschnikowia; species Metschnikowia hamakuensis. The sequence goes on from NKZZ01001281.1 coordinate 247,665, forward strand.
GCGCGGGCTCACATATGCAGAGGGTGCGGATGATTACTGCTTTGGGACGGCGGGCTACCATAATAGCACGACACCCTGCGCTCGAAATCCTGCACAGCCAATCGCGTCATTTCCTTCGCCGAAAGGGTGAGCAGACCTAGAGCTCGTGAAGTCCCAAGTCTCAAAGTTTTACGTCTTACGTCTTACGTCTTACGTCTTACGTCTTGTCTCGGCAAGTCACGTGGACTCGCCTTGTCACGTTCCCGCCACCGCTCAATCTTATTACACATGCTCTAGAGTTCACGTCATATCAGGGTTTACGCGCGGTGCTGCGAGATGCAATCAGATGCAATCAGATGAGATCAGATGCAATCAGATGAGATCAGATGAGATCAGATGTTCTTTGTTAGAACCCAATGTTTCATCATTTCATCGTTCCGTTGATCGTTCCGTTGATCGTTCCGTTCTCGTCTCATGGTGGTGCAAGGGTTTTCTTTTTTGGTGCGTGGACAGGACGCAAATGTGTCTGCTGCTCAAGACCCATCGCTCCAAACACCTCACAGCAACTATTCCGGGCCGAGCCGTTGCTCCGGGCCGAGCCGTTGCTCCGTGCCGAGCCGTTGCTCCGTGCCGAGCCGTTGCTCCGTGCCCTTAAAGGTTGCTGTTTACCTGGAAGAGTTGCGCTGGTTTCAATTCGCTTTATCTTCTTCTTCGGCCATGCGTTTCCACGTGACCGGCCTAATGCCTAATACAAATCTCTCTAAGGAACGCTATGAACGTAGTACTCAATAAAGTATACATTAATTTCTTTTAATTTCTTTTAATAGCTGATAAGGCCGATAAGGCCGATAAGGCCGGTGAAGGCCGATGAAAGCCGATGAAAAAGGATGTATTTTTTTTTTTTTTTTTTTTTGGATCTCGATGGGGGCAGGGCTCAAAACGCGTACATCCTACGTTCCACTTTGAATGGTTGGAACGGTATTTTTTTAGCCGTCATACTGTTTAAATTTTATAAAAAAAAGAAACCTTTTTTTTTTGATAAAAAATTAAAAAAAATCATTAAAAAAAATCATTAAAAAAAAGGCAAAAAAAAGGCAAAAAAAAGGAAAAAAAAAGGAAAAAGTGGATGGAGTTGTTCCACTAAAGGTTGCTCACTATAAAAGTCACTGTTTCTTGAGAAATGAGAAATGAGAAATTCTCAGAATTACACAGTTTCCCGGAAATTGTATAATTCGCCACCAGTTGATTTCCCCATTTCACTTTCCAAACTAAAGCGGCCTTGGATTCTTCAAATCGTTCCTGCCTCCTGCCTCTAAAAGTCCCGTGGATTTATCCTCACGTGCATCCGTTAGATCGCTTACCGCTAGAACCCTGAGATGGAACCATAAAATGGAACCATAAAATGGAACTGCTGATTTTAAGGATCTAGTGACGTTTTAAAGGGTATTTTTTAAGGGTATTTTTTAAGGGTATTTTTTAAAGGGTATTTTTTAAGGGGTGGGTTTTAAAGGATCTAGTGACGGAAAAATGCCCGAAAGGCATATGTTTCAGGTCTCGCAGAGCATGCGCTTAGCCATCCCACGCACCTCCCGCGCATGCATACAGAAATCTAGGGTATAAATTAGACAATAATATTTAGACAATCATGAATATTTAGACAATCATGGATAGAATTTACCAAGTAATTATGTATTTTTGATCTAGTTATTGAATATGACTTAAAGGGTGGTTTTAAAGGGCGGTTTTTAAGGGCGGTTTTAAAGGATTTAGTGACGTTTTAAAGGGCGGTTTTAAAGGGTGGTTCAAGGGTGGTGTCCACAAGGGAAGCATGGAAACAAGTCCCAGGTCCTCATTCCTTTCTGTCTTTAGACTAGACCAGTACACCCTAAGATAGACCAGTACACCTTAAGATGGACCAGTACACCCTAAGATAGACCAGTACACCCTAAGATTCCATCCTGGAACCCGGAACATGGAACATATAAGAATATCCTCCAGAACTCCATTCAACCTGCCTACACAATGAACACTGAAGAAGATGAACAGTGATGAATACTAATATTCCACAAAACACTACACATTACTGCAACACCAAAAAAAAAAAAACCGCCATACACCATACCATGTTTACTGTTGTACTGAAGAGATTGACTCTGAAGCTTAAAGACATGCAGTACACTGAACCATGAGACAATCACCTACAGGCGAATACACTGTAGAGGTATAAGTACATGGCCAGAAGATGTGGTACTGAAATATATTTTCAATGCCATTTTGAAGTGTTTGGGTCAGGAGCTTCTCACCATATTAAATTATAGATCATATGCGGATTCAGTAGACTGTGAACAAGCTAACAGACATTCACCCGATTAAACAAGATACAGGGGAAAAGATTCGAATTGGGTGATGGACTCATCGCTAAAAAGCCCTGATATACGAAAAAAAAGAAACCTTGAAAAGTAGCTCTTCTTAGGGTGCACTGGTCTATCTATCTATCTATCTATCTATCTATCTATCTATCTATCTATCTATCTATCTATCTATCTATCTATCTATCTATCTATCTATCTATCTATCTATCTATCTATCTATCTATCTATCTATCTATCTATCTATCTATCTATCTATCTATCTATCTATCTATCTATCTATCTATCTATCTATCTATCTATCTATCTATCTATCTATCTATCTATCTATCTATCTATCTATCTATCTATCTATCTATCTATCTATCTATCTATCTATCTATCTATCTATCTATCTATCTATCTATCTATCTATCTATCTATCTATCTATCTATCTATCTATCTATCTATCTATCTATCTATCTATCTATCTATCTATCTATCTATCTATCTATCTATCTATCTATCTATCTATCTATCTATCTATCTATCTATCTATCTATCTATCTATCTATCTATCTATCTATCTATCTATCTATCTATCTATCTATCTATCTATCTATCTATCTATCTATCTATCTATCTATCTATCTATCTATCTATCTATCTATCTATCTATCTATCTATCTATCTATCTATCTATCTATCTATCTATCTATCTATCTATCTATCTATCTATCTATCTATCTATCTATCTATCTATCTATCTATCTATCTATCTATCTATCTATCTATCTATCTATCTATCTATCTATCTATCTATCTATCTATCTATCTATCTATCTATCTATCTATCTATCTATCTATCTATCTATCTATCTATCTATCTATCTTATACGAAAAAAAAGAAACCTTGAAAAGTAGCTCTGATTTTATCCTGCATACACACTCATTTCATTCTGGGAGACGTGAACATCAGATTCTGAGCCACTAGTTGATAATATTGCAAAATTGGTAGATTCAGGGAACTTAACAAGAGGAAAAAAGATAATTTCAAAAGGCTTTTCGAAAAGTTTCCAGCAATTCTTTAGTCTAGCAGGAAAACATTTTTATCAAGCGCACCGGCATGTCACAGACGTGTCATTATGGTGTGGGTAAGCCATCCAACAATGGTTTTTTTATTTTTAAATTAATTTGGTAAAAAGTCCCCAATTGCTACAACATCGAAAACACTGTCTAATGTAAAGGTCAATGGCAGTGTTGGAGAATAAGGTTTGAGAAAGCAGGATGTCTCAAACAAAGATAGACCAGTACATCCTAAGATATAATCACTAAATTAGCGGATTCCTTTGGTAACCAAGCATTGTTTAAAGTCAATTTTTAACTCAGAAGCCACCGAAAAGTTTAATATGTACCAGGTATTATATACTAATTTGTTAGATAAATTCGTAAATATGATTCGTAAATATGATTCGCTAATTTAATTCGCTAATTTAATTTTCCTAATTTCTTTTTGTTACTTGATCTTCGGCAGTTTTTGTCCGGCACTTATTTCGCCAATTCTTTCGCCAATTCAGCACTTTTTTTTTCCGTCAGAATATTTAGTTTACATCTTTCTGAATTTACTCCACTACACATCCACAGCTAATTACACGAGAGCCACCCCGTTGACCTTGTAAGCTAGTTTTATAGGAAAATCGGATTCCTGCTGCAATCAAACTGAATTCTTCAGATATGGATCTGTATAAACTACTCTACCAGAATATACTCTACCAGAATATACTCTACCAGAATATACTATACTACCCTATTTCGTATATTCTATATACTATACTATATTCTATTCAATACTGTAATCCACTACATCTTACATAATAGATGCCAGATACTAGAACAGACTATACTGCTCTACTATTCGATACTAGTATAGACTTCTCTACTGTACTATACTCTGATATACTAGACCCTAGATACTGCTAACACTATAGTATCGGACGTTACCTCAACAGAGTACAGAAGAATATTCTCACTCTTTCTGAGAGACATATGTCAGACCGGATCGGATCGTCCAGACGTACATCATAACAAAGACTATGGAAGAACTCAGAGAGGACTTTAAGAGAATGGCACCAAGTCCCGTTAATTGGGAAGCCTTTGTCTTGATTGGGAAGCCTTTGTCTTGATTGGGAAGCCTTTGTCTTGATTGGGAAGCCTTTGTCTTGATTGGGAAGTCTTTGTCCGAATTAGGAAGTCTTTGTCCGAATTAGAAAGTCTTTGTCTTGATTGGGAAGTCTTTGTCCGAATTAGGAAGTCTTTGTCCTAATTGGGAAGTCTTTGTCCTAATTGGGAAGTCTTTGTCCTAATTGGGAAGTCTTTGTCCCTCTATTATACTACTCTATGATTATTTCTACCATATCTTATTTTTATATTCTCTATATTAAGGATCTTTTTGTTATCTAAAAAATGGTAATATAGGAAATAGACGAATCAATTCATATGGGAAATATGGCAATAAGGTAATTTGGAGAATATAGAAAATAGAAATAATAGCTTATATAGGAAAGATGGTAATATAAAAGCTAGTATAGAAAATTCATAAATCACGCGGTATACGAAGATGTTAAAAAGGAAAGAGCTAATAGGAAATAGGTAGAAAAGGAAACATAAAGAATGGCCAGTCTGGAAATTGTATATTTCAGCTAATATAGCAAATATGGTAATGTGGAGAATATATGTTATATGATGATACGGCAATATGCAATATGGTATTATGGTAATATAGACAGACTAGACGTATTTCTGTCCATGTCATTTTTCTTGATTGTTGCAGACAATGATCTTTTTGAAATCTATGGAGCTGACTCACTGACCCTAACCTCAGGTCTTTCGATGGTGCCTTCCCTTTCCTGAAATTCTTCTTTTTCTTCTTCATCTTCTTCATCTTCTTCGTCGTCATTTTCGTCTTCTCCTTCATGCATATCTTGCGAATAGCTACATCTTCAGCTCCATTCACTGCTATTTATTCTTAAGAGTTTAAATTAAAATAGTATAAGAATACAGTATTCTTTGAATTCGTCTTTAATGTAGTATATCCTATTTTTAGATACTACTAACACCTGGAGATAAAAATAGCATTGGCCATTCCAGTCACTATTTGACACACCTCACTGATGTCCTATGTAATTGTACAAGTATTTTAGAGTATAAATCTTATATTAGCCTGATCACCCGATCCTTACCCTCTGTACAGATTATCAAATTGGATAGATTCTCGGATTGGACAGAAATAGAGTGCCGGCTAGAATAGACCAGTACACCATAAGATAGACCAGTACACCATAGGATAGACCAGTACACCCTTTTCGCATCCACTGGACAAAAAATGGAAACACCGCGAAGACATCATATACTCTTGAAATTGTAGCCTAACACATGAAATTATGGACTGACGAATCCATATTCCTTATGCTTTGTCCTCATCAGAATAATTGAATTTCTGCATTGGCCGTCTTGACCTGTTCATAAATGCTTTCCAAACGTGACAACCGGTCGTCTGGGTGTACTGGTGTATTCTATTCCTAGGGTGTACTGGTGTATTCTATTCCTAGGGTGTACTGGTGTATTCTATTCCTAGGGTGTACTGGTGTATTCTATTCCTAGGGTGTACTGGTGTATTCTATTCCTAGGGTGTACTGGTGTATTCTATTCCTAGGGTGTACTGGTGTATTCTATTCCTAGGGTGTACTGGTGTATTCTATTCCTAGGGTGTACTGGTGTATTCTATTCCTAGGGTGTACTGGTGTATTCTATTCCTAGGGTGTACTGGTGTATTCTATTCCTAGGGTGTACTGGTGTATTCTATTCCTAGGGTGTACTGGTGTATTCTATTCCTAGGGTGTACTGGTGTATTCTATTCCTAGGGTGTACTGGTGTATTCTATTCCTAGGGTGTACTGGTGTATTCTATTCCTAGGGTGTACTGGTGTATTCTATTCCTAGGGTGTACTGGTGTATTCTATTCCTAGGGTGTACTGGTGTATTCTATTCCTAGGGTGTACTGGTGTATTCTATTCCTAGGGTGTACTGGTGTATTCTATTCCTAGGGTGTACTGGTGTATTCTATTCCTAGGGTGTACTGGTGTATTCTATTCCTAGGGTGTACTGGTGTATTCTATTCCTAGGGTGTACTGGTGTATTCTATTCCTAGGGTGTACTGGTGTATTCTATTCCTAGGGTGTACTGGTGTATTCTATTCTCAGGGTGTACTGGTGTATTCTATTCTCAGGGTGTACTGGTCTATTTAATGTATTCTCATTATGAAAAGACCAAACGAATGGTAATTGTGATTGATTTTTCGGGGATTTATGTCGAGTGGGATCCTAATTCATGGTGATTTGTTGGTGTCTATACCCTAAGATAAACCAGTACACCCTAAGATAAAGTGGATATGGTGCTTTTACTACTACTGGTAGAGACGAGCTATATTCAGATTAGACTGAATGAGACTAGAACTGAGGTCTTTACACTTGAGTCCAGATTCTAGGAAATCAGGCATGTAAAGGTCATCAGCACGCCTATATGCAGGACAATCAAGTATAGCAGACAATGACAGACAATGACAGACAATGACAGATTTTTGTTGAAAAATTCTTTAAAAGAAATCCCGCACATATCATCAAAAGCCAATTGTTCTTACCAAAAGAAGTGATTCAAAAAAGCAATCCCATTCCGTCCATCATGTTCTAGACTATATGTCTATGCATCACGTCCAAAGCCTGGTGCGTCCTTGAAACGCCGCGACTTTGCCGACATACATAAACATCCAGACACCCTTCTCCACCCGTTCATTATAGGTGTAGACGGACTGTAGTCCCATTGAACCATTCATGCCATTGGACCAATGACCTGGCCCAATGACCTGGCCCAATGACCTGGACCATTCATATTTTTCTCCCTTGGTCTGCTCAGTCCTGCTAAAGTAGCTAGTGTCTTCAAGCTAATTGTAGTGGATCTCAGTCAGTGTCTCAGTCACTTATGCCTTCAAGTATTCATCAAAGACGGCCACCAAGTCATCCTCCGAGCTGCCACTGGAAACCGAGTCATTGACTATTCCATTGACACTCACCGTGGGCGTGACATGGGCTCCGACAGTTCTCAAGTACCGCGTAAAGTACTTCACGTCCACCGTGGCTGAATTGCCTGAATTGGAAGCCTTTCCGTCCAGAGTCTCCTTGATTTCCAATAAGTCCAAGACTTCTTTCTCGGTGAAGGGAAGACTGACGTCCGACGCCACCAGCCTGCTGATTTGTCTGTAGATGTCGTTTCTGCCCAACGAAACAGTTGCAGAATCGTAGAATGCCTCCTTGTTCTTAAAAAGAGACCCCAGCAACTCCCAGAAAAGCTGGTTGGACTTTTCCGGCGCCTTTTCCCGGAGCAACGTGGCTGCGGCCAAAGAGTATTCATGGAGTAGAACCGAATTGGGATGCCATGGCTGGACCACGTTAACAAACACAAACTGAAAGGACCCTGGAGACTTCTGGTCCAATTGCTTGATCACGTTAAGAAGCTTAAAGTAGATAAGCTCCAGAAACGGACAATTGTAGTCGAGGTAGAGGTTGACCACGTGAGGCGCTTTATTCGCAAACTTGGCAGCCTTAAAGAAGTAATGCGATAATGAGTATTTGGGCGAAATCATTTGTTCTGATGTGGTACTCTCAGGGGGGGTTCTCAGGAAGGGTTCTCAGGGAGGGTTCTCAGGGAGGGTTCTCAGGAAGGGTTATTGTCAGTGTAAGGTACAACGGAGATGTTCGCGCGGCGGAGTACTCCACACTTTTAATTGCTGTCGCCACAGTCACGGGAGCCTAGACAAAATCGGAGAAAATCTCTGCATCGATGCCGAACCCCTGGAAATCGACCCCGGACTTATTGAACCGTTCCTTCATTTGCTCAAAGACACTCTTGGATGTGGAGGGTTTGAGTGGCCCCTGGGGTACGTGCCGAGGCTCTGCCTGCAGGACTCGGGCATTTCTCCTGCCAACAACCGGACTCGAATTGGGCTGCACCATGGACTGATCTGGCGAGCTATTGATTCTCATCTGGCTTCGCCCGGGAGTATACGTTGGTGGTGGCTCCACCGATTGGGATGAGTTGGGAATCACCACACTCGATGCGTCTGCATACAGGCTATCGGGATGTGCCAGTGCTGGGGCAAGTTTGATGCCTTTCCGCCGATGTTTTCTCAAATGGGCAAAGTACCTGGGAGTCAGGGGTTCGGAATCTGAGTCTAAGACAATGACTTCAGGCTGAGAAGTATGTGATACCAAACTGTCAACGAGAGGTTTGGAGCCCGGACTCGAGATCTGTGTATTCAGGTAGGACTCGATTCCAGGTGACTGCTTGACTTGCAAGCGAGGAGACTCAGTAAACAGTTTGTTATTTTCAATTGTCGTTTCAGTGTCGACCAAAATAATGTGATTATCGGGTAAATCAGGTGTCCCGCTCTTGGTCTGGAGTTCTGGAAGTTTCCCATTATGGGCCACTGTTTGAAAGGATCCATGGGACGATGTTTGGGTTACCGAACCCAAAGGATTTTCAGCCACAGGATTTTGTTCCTCGGGATGCGTTTCCTCAATTGGCAATGATAAATCCACCACCTGCACACTCATCTCATCAAGCACCACACCCTTTTTCTTGAGCCGATGCAACTTCCGCTTATCGCTCTTTCTTTTCATATTGAGCTTGGATTGTTTGGCCAGACGAGCTTCCAGCTTTTCGTTCTCCACCAGTGGATCGGCTGATGTCTCTTTTTCATGTGTACTCTCTTCCAGAAGAGAGTTGTGGAGCATGAGATTTTCCTCCAGTAGAAAATCATGGTGCATGGGGTTCTCCTCCCGTAGAGAATCATGGTGCATGGGATTCTCGTCCCGTAAAGAATCATGGTGCATGAGGTTCTCTTCCCGTAAAGAATCTTGATGCATGAGGTTCTCTTCCCGTAAAGAATCTTGATGCATGGGGTTCTCCTCCCGTAAAGAATCTTGATGCATGGGGTTCTCCTCCCGTAGAGAATGACATGGCTCTGACTCAAGAGGACTTCCAGCTGGGTTTGCTTCCGGACACTGCGCGGTCTCTGGCTGATCCGTTGAACGAATACGTCTTTCCATTGATAAAAAGGATTCACTATCGCTCGGAACAAAAAGCTGGAAATTGGAGTCGATTGATTCATCTTCTTCAACAAATAAAGAGAGCAATTTGGTCCCAGTTGTAGTTGGGGAACCTGAAGTGTCACTCTCCAGCCCAAACATCTCTCTCATCAGTACAGATGAATTCCTGTACTCTTGGCTCGTATCCTTCTGCTGTGCAGGCTCAAACTCATCTCCACTAGTTAGAACATGGAAGCTTTCCGAAGCAGGCAATTCTATGTTGGACAGCTCGGGCTCGGGCTCGGACTCCGACTCCGACTCCGAAGACGGATTGATGATGACTCGCTTGGACGTGGCCACAAACTTCTTGAACCGCTTTCTTTTGGGACTATCGCCTGCTTCCGACCTTGAGTTCCTGGTCTTTTCATGCTCCCGTATTTCCAGATCGGGTTGCTCTGTAACATTGCTCTGAACACCGGACTGATTCATGCTTGTCACGGGATCCAGATGCTTTGAGACTTCTAAGCTTTGAGAGTTTTGGGCCTGCACATCTGTCAGATCCTTTAGACTTTCCGTCTTCTGTGTTTCTGCCAAATCCTTGAGAACTTCTGTCTTCTGTCTTTTTGTCAGATTCAGACTCTCTATCAGATCCATCAGAGCTTCCGTATTCTGTCTTTTCTTTAAATCCTCCAGAACTTCTTTAAGATTCTGTTGAATAGCCAGATTCTTTTGAACCTCTATCAGATCCTTCTGAATTGTCAAGTCCCTCTGAAATGTCAAATCCTTTTGAATTTCAGTTTGACTCTTTTGAACCTCATCATGACCTTCCTGAATTACCTGATCCTTCTGTATTGTTAGGGCTTCCTGACTTTCCAGGTCTTCCTGACTTTCTAGGTCTTTCTGAATCTCCAGGTCCTTCTGAATTTTTAGGGCTTCCTGAATTTCCAGGTCTTTCTGCATTACCAGAACTTGCTTGGTCAGCGGTTCAGTCTCCTTCCCCTTCCGTTGTTCCATTCTTCGTGTTTTTTGCTTGGCTTCTTCGAGATCGCTAGATGGCACCTTGATCCCATCCGCCTTCAGTGTCTCATAGCTCTTGGTTTCATCCACTACCTGCGTTCCAGCCGCATCGGTAGACAGTACTTGTGTTTTCGGAGAAGGCTGGGGCACTTCAGAGTCTTGGGACGACGCATGCTCCGCACGCTCGGGCTCATATTGATCCAGTTTTCTCTTCATATCCATGGCATTCTTGTTTAATTTGAAAGCAGATTTCTTCTCTGCCTGAGCAAAAAGTAGACGCTTTTTGGGCCCCAGTTCAGCGGCACCCTCCTTTTCGGTACGTAGATCGCCGGTTTCCAAATGTTGCCAATCCCTGTGACATCCACTAGTTTTCTTATCATTTTCATTTTCATTTTCCCCTTCAACATTTCTACCACTTTCGAAATCCTTGGGATTCCCTAGAGTCTTCATTTTGCAATTTGCACCTTCCTCTTCCAGGTCTTGTTCTTCACTGTTTCCATGGTGTTTGTCATGGTATTGGTAGCCTCGATGGCCGTGTTCGGTTTGTGGCAGCAAAATATTGACGGCCTTTTTCTGACGGGCGGACGCCTTGGCTTTATACTTTCGTCGGACGGTTTCAAGCGTGCTTTGTGCACGACTGTTTGCCCAGGCCCGTGCAGATTTGGACCCCCGTTTGCGAGCCGGAGCCGTGGCAGCCGTATGAAACAAGTCTGCCATTGGCTCAAAGAAATGCGGGGTGGTGTTTCAGATCTCGTGGTGCAGACCGTGTGTTTCAGATGTTCCTGTGTAGCAGATGTCGTGTTTCAGATGTTCTCAATTGTGTGAGGGGTTCCGAATGAGGTAAGATCGGTTGCTACGGTGTCCGGTGTTTAGTGTTCAATGTTCAGTGTTCTTTGATGTATGTGATTTTTCCTTCAAACTTGGGTTAATGTTGATTGTTTCAGAAAAAACTGTTTCTGTTTCTGTTAAATAAAAGTGTATGTGATTGTGATTTTGGTTGTGGTTTATGTGTCTGATAACATTTGCTTGGATACACTCCAAAACACATGACGCAGCGCGCCAGAGATTCCTACTGGTACTGATTGTTCCGTATATTTCACACTGCCGTGGCCATGACGGCGAAAGGGGCGTGCTCCATCCGTGAAGCTCCACACACCTCTGAACTGTGCACCTCTAAGTCGTGCACGCCATGGCGGCCTCTCGTCCCGAAGTCTATTGCGTGAGGATCACCACCTTGCACTTATCAAACAAAATCTCCTGAAACTTTTCATCGTTGTTGATCACCTGGAGAAATAATTGCTCCTTTTGCTCTTGTTCGAGGTAGTCGGATGTCAAGCCTCGGGCGTCCATGAACTCGTCATAGTCGTTCTTGAGGAACAAGAAGATCTGCCGGTCGCTGCCGTCAGAGTCCAAGCTCAATCGCTTCATCAACTTGTACTTCAAGTCTTGCAACTTTAGGTTCAGGGGTAGCAAGAGCACAAAAATGTCATCTTCATAGTAGAACTTCACCTTGACTTTGGTGGTTTTCTCAATCTCCGTGCTCTCGGCCAAGGCACTTTGGTTCGCAAGTAATTGCGTGGATGAAGATGACCGAGATCTACGCACAGGCGACTCCAGAGACGGAGTCAATGAGCTTCTTTGTGCTTGTGCATTCGAGTATTGTGTTATCCTATCCTGCTGAGAGTTGGATTGCCTCATCACAGGCTTGTTTGGGTCGGGAACTTCCTTATCAAAGCCATTATCAAGCACCTCGAAGAGCCCCAACACTTCTTCGGACCGCGAGATGTGTGTGGGCAACGAGATCAAATTGCGCAAGTAGTAGTCTAGCTTTTCTCGTCTCAACTTGGATATGGAGTCGTTGACGTTGATCAAAGGGCCGGGGATGGACGGGATGATGCGCCTGGAGTTTTCTATTTTGCCAGCCTCGTATGGGAAGAGCTCGAGTAATTTGACTTGTAGATCGTAAAAGTCTTGGTAGAACCGGTAGAGATACCGCATTTTCCCGTTCGAGAGCCTCAGCACCACCGAGTACTGGTACCGGCCGTGCTCCAAATGGTACGACTCCACCGCAGCATCTAGCACGAAGGTTTTTGTGGATCCCAACGAGGACCGGTTGGACGCCGTGCCTTCTTTCTGGAAGTACTGTGAGTTGGACGACACCGGAGGGCCGTTATTAGAGATGTGGCCCAAAGGAATACTCAGAGCCTCGTACTTGGCGGTCTGGTCTTTCCATTGCTCCACGGTTGGAATCTGAAAGTGGTTGATGAGAGCCACTGGATCGTCACTTATGTTGGAGGTGTCAGCACCTTTCACATCGATGAACTTAACGTACAGCACGGGCACCAAGCCCGGGCCGCCCAAGCGAGTGATGGGCTTTGCAATAAACCATTCAAAGTCGTGGTGGGCACAAATGACCAAGTTTTCACCGGCCATGATGTCCAATTCATCGGATCTCTCGGCCTTGAACTCGAAAAGCGTCACGGCATATAAGGTCTGGGTCTGCGGCCTTGTGGCGGAAACATGATGGAGCTTTGCATTTAAAGGGTTCCCCTGCTCGATGTTGTGGGAACCCTGGCCACTATTATGTTTTGATTTGTTGAACACCTCAAAGTATGTGATTGGAACCATTCCCTGTTGGCCCGTGATGGGGTTGGTGGCTTCAAACCAGCCGTTGGCTTCATGTTTGCCCGAGTAATCGGGGATCAAATGGAAGAAATCGCCCTTAACAAACGTAAGTTCGCCTGGGCCTTGCAGATTATAGTCGTATAGCGCCTTGATGACCTTCTCCGGGGTCCGTAAGGCCGCGTCTCCGTTATATTGGGAGGAGGTGACTCTGGAGATGGAGTGCTTGGAGGAGTTCAGCGAGTTGGACAGCCGCTTGCTTTTTCGAAAAGATTTTATCATCGTGACAAAAGGAAAGACGCTGGATGCCACGCAGACAGATGGACTTTTGGTTTTTAGTAGCGGAGAAGAGCACTTGGCTAAGAGGAGGAGTGCAGACAAGAAGCCGGGGCAAGTCAAGGAGGCAGAGTAGTCGGGGGCCACGTGATGGAAGGCGGGGGGCCGATTGATGGCAGAATTTGCAGGTACAGGGCGCAAAGTGGGAGGAGGCCGGGGGGTTTTCGTGATGGAAGGGCACATTGAAACTCAAAAGAATGTGTGCGGTGGTGCACGGGTGTCGCAGCCTCACGCCTACGAAGGAGGCGGAAGTGTTGCATCTTAGGCGCAGCACAAGCCTCAGGCTTAAAAAACAGTGTGAGTGAGTGAGCGGGTGGATGGGTGTTTAGCCCGAGATGTAGGGATGTTTACGGTTACGAGGCGTTTCACAATCGTATGAGATGCTTTAGATAACAAGGGGGTTTCATGCATGTTTCACAAGGTCATGTTTTCCCCCTCGGTGGGGGGTTTTTTATTTTTTTTTTTGGCCCTTAACGTTGGCCCGTTGTTTTGGTGCACTGTGGGTTCAGTTTGTTTTTTCGGGAATGTTCCCATTTTCGCGATTTGTAGGCTTCTCCTGGATCCGCCCGCGTTGGTGAACCTCACCCCAAGAAAAGACGGGCTCGGCGCCTGCGGCTTTATTTTCGGCGGCTTGGCGTCGGGGAAGATAACAGGCTGGTTGGCCCGGCTACTATGACCAGCCTGTTTTTTTTTCCCTTTTTTTCTCTATTTTTGGGGGGGAAAAAGGCGTCGACACTGCCTCGGACTCGTGGGTCCGCCATGTGCATAAGAATGTGCTTATCTGCAGGCCGCGACTCTGCGCAGCCAAACGTCGACCGTGCACAAAAAATAATGTACCTCGACAAAGCCAAGATACGGTGACCGAGATTGTGGACACTACCAAAAATTGTGGACATCACCAGAAATTGTGGACACGTGGCAAGATGTCGGCTCCCAGTATTTAAAGTCACGTGCTCCGTCCTCGGCAACTCTCGTCCTCAACCCGAAAACTAATGTGCATGTCTAGACTGGTTCGTTTGCTGGAAAGAATGGCGTCACCGCAGCTCATTGTCTTGTCCAACCATTGTAGCTTCGACTCCACCGTTCCAGCCAGTGTTCCAGCCAGTGTCCCAGTCAGCCCTGATACTTTCAAAAAGTATAGCAACACATGTAAAAAACGGTAACTAAGGAATTGAAGTGGGGTGCAGTACTGTAGTGAATGAACATAGTATCAGAACAATTCCGCTCCAGAAGCACAGTACGGTAAAATTGTACTAGAATGGGGGGCTTCGAGATAAACCACGTGACTGCTTTCGATTTGACATTCAAATCTTTCATTTAATTAAGCTCTTGATCTCGATCTGTCAAGTCTAGAATCTAGAACTTATACGTCTGCCGGCATATATGCAGGCACCACATATCATAACCGAAATGTCAACAAACCACTCTTGGCCAGGACTTTTAGTATACCGTATGATTAGTAAGTCACTTTTAAAAGTCGTTTCTAAAAGTAATTTTTTTTGTCATTCTATTGGTTTGTTTTAGAATAGACAATAGGCCCCTCGGAAATGGACTCTTGGTGTGGGTAACCATGCTAAAACCTTCCACAGACCCTAATTATCTCTCTTAAAAGGCCGAGGGGGGTTTCTAGAATTCCAGCATTCCCCCCTACCAATTTATATTTTGGTGTGATTGTAGAAAGGTGCTATTGCGTTGGCCCATATTCTGCTGACCTTGTCTGGTGTACGGGTGCACTGCCCTCCGAACACAGACCCGTTCGAGTCCATCAATTCTGTTTTTCCGCAGTAAGATTCGGAATGGAACCCCAAAAAACACACTAGACAATTTTTTGCACGCCAAAAACATGGGTAAGCATTATATGGAGGCCCCTTAGATTGAAGGGATTGAACCCCATAGCTCTTATAAACCCGTTTCGCCAGTACACCTTGGTTATACCGCTTTTTCGTATCATGAATATCTGCTCCAGCTCTTCCGCCAGTCTCCTGACTTCACTTTGGATAGTATCACCCAAAACCCGCTATTTCGCTGCTTCACTGAACACCACTATATTCAATACCTCATAAGTATCCTATAATTCTGGAATAATAGTACACAGACAGGCTCATGGTCCTGGAAGCATGTAATAAAACAATCCCTTTTGAATTCAACTTCAAATTGGAGCCATAGAGAAAGCTGCAGAGTGTTTCGAAAGCATCAGCATACGGTTTCTGGTGGATCAAAAAGGTATATCTTTTTCTGCGGCCTGGGGGGTGGCCCCTTACTTATATACTCACGCGCGATTTTCGCAGCCTCGTAAATAATTGCAGCCCCTCAGTTCCTGCAATATATAAAGGCTGCCCCGCCCAGATCCGCCTTTTTTTTGTAATCCTACTTCTGAGCTTCTTCTTGACTACACTTTGATTCTGCATTTGCAAATACGTTGGTAACATATCTTAATCCACACATGTCGCCATTCCCACAGAAAACCTCCCCAATAGAATCATACAAATCTTATGGATTTATAGGTATGCCTCAGATTCATCAGAATGTCCATATCCATGAAGGTACCACGTGTTCATTAACCAAGCTAGGGAAGTGAATTTTAAATTTACAACCTCCATCAAAAGGCTCCAAACGCTTATTCCTCCAAAAGCACCTAAAACGCATTTCCAAAAACACATCTCCAAAAACTACATCTCCATCTCCAAAGACTACAACTCCAAAGGCTTAGACTAAAGGCTTAATCCAAAGACTTTATCTTTCTGTCTAATTCTACCGTGGTCTGTAGATATATGGTTTTATAGCTATAGCCTGGAATGTGGTCTACAAGTGACGCAGTATTATAATATATGGTACACATTTTCATATAATGAAACCCCAAATCTGCTTTTTTAATATTTGAGACCAGACACTATGCAATACCCTATGGAAGAGACATAAGACACGGAAGACTATAATGTGGATTAACAATCAAAGAAAGACACGAAAAACTAGACAAGAATTCTCGTGGCCACACTAAATTCCTGCCTTCGTCTTTTGGGTGTAAATGCCAAATGTTGAGTCTAAGATGATCTTATTCGACCATGAATACTATGGCTATTGACTGCACACTGTCTTTCGTTACTCTCTGGAAAGTATAGTGTAATGGCATGGGCATCAAAGGCTGATATGGAGCAAGGAATCGTGTAAGTAAAGACCAGTGGCTTTACCTCGAATCCCAAATAGTTTCAGAATTCAACTGGTGAAGAATCTGACAGTCAGGAAAGTCCATGGATATTCTTCATCATGATATCGACTTGATAAGGATATTCATCACTGGCGCTTTCCTTAGTGGCGACTTTGTTCAGTACTCCTGTTCTGGACGTCCACCGGCCACTGCGTATACATCGACACTAGTTCAGGTATCAAGACAAGAAGAGGAGACATGGATAGGACCGAAGTGGGACAAAAGTGGGATTAAAGATTAGGGTTTAAGAAGGTCCCATCTCATTCACTCTTCATCGAACATTCCACCATTTCCTGACCATGATTTCATCAGTAACTCCAGTTGCACTCGATGCTCAGTCTAATCTCTTCAGCGTCCCTCCTCTGCATCGATTCACCCCAGTAATCATGCAGGACTCTAGTCTTTCCAGAACTTCTAATAAACCTTCTGGCCATGTTCTAGCACTTTTAGTACTTCTAGACTTCCCAAACTCCCAGTACTTCTTGAACTTCCAGAGCTCGTAGTACTCCTAACCTCTAGACTTCTAGTTCTAGAATCTAGTTCTAGACTTCTAGTACTTCTAGATCTTCCAGTTTTAGCACTTCCTGACTTCCTGACTTCTAAATTGAAGCACTTCCAGAGGCTCTGGTACTTCTAGTAATTAGTAGAGCTTCCAGTACCATAGTAGACTTTCTCGTCATTAGACCCCAGTACTTCTAGTGTTTCCAGTACTTCCAGTACTTCTAGTTCTAGACTCTTGGACTTCTTTCCAGACTCCTAGACTTTTCGTTGCAGCTAGTAATCACTCTCTTGGGGCGAGAGGGAGAACTCGTCAAAGGTCATGTAGTCAGCGCCAGGGCCAAAGTCCGCTTCGCCATCATAGTCCTCCGAGTAGACACTGTCAAGACGTACACCCTTCTTGCGGGAATCCTTCTTGAGCTGCTCCTCCTGCTCATACTGACGGTATTTTGCAAGGTAGATTTTGAGGGTTTCTGCGTAGTGCTCAAAGCCTAGCGTGAACATGGCCCACAAGATATCTTCGCCATTAAGGGTTTTCCTTTTTTCCACGCCACACTTGCTGACGGCCTGAGAGGTGAGAAACGAAATGAACTCCAGGGCACATTCCTGCACACACTCCTTGGACCCTTTCGAGAGCTTGGCTCGTTCGGGTAACGCTTTTTTCATCACCCGCGTGACATTGGCAATGGGAAGGTACCGGTCCTGTTCCTTGATGTCGTAGTCACAGTTGCGCAAGTCATACTCGCCCTCGTCCTTCATGGAGAAAGGAAGATAAGGGAAAGGACGGAGAGAAAAAATAGTATGGAAAAAGAAGGGAGCGGAACGCCTTTATATATGGCTTCTGCAGCTTGCTTTTGTGTTTATGTATTTGTGTTTGTGTTTGTGTTTGTTTGTGTTTGTGTTTGTGTTTGTGTTTGTGTTTGTGTTTGTGTTTGTTTATGTTTTGCTTGTTGGGACTATTTGTGGGGGAGGGGGGGGGCTGGAAATCAAATGCTAGCAAACTATATTTGCTGGACTGAGCGCATTGTCTGCTTAAGTAGATAGCTGCAAAATGCGAGCTCGGACTCGCTATGTGCACTCAGCTACCCACCTTAATCTTGCCCAAATCAATCGTTCAGAAATTATTCAGTACAATTTTTGGATACAATTTTTGTACAATTTCAGTACAATTGTTCAATTAAGTTAATTCAGTGTTTCGAACGTTTCAGTGTTGTTTCATGGAAGAGGATCTACGGATTTAACTTCAACGTAGTTGATAGTGTGTTGAACTAATGTTCATTGTTTCAGAGCTGTTTCAGAGCTGTTTCAGAGCTGTTTCAGAGCTGTTTCAGAGCTGTTTCAGAGCTGTTTCGTATCGTTTCACTTTCTCTCCATGTTCATGTTCAATATACTCTTCTTTATACATGTTCATTTAACCAGGAGGCAATTGGGAAGCGTCCACGACGTCACTGGCGTCGACAGTGTCCTCGTCGGCGTCCCGGTTCTCCAAAGGCGTTCTGGGCAATGCCATCATACCGGATCTGGCAATCTCCAAGATTCCGAATGGCTGCAACAACTGGATGAACGACGACACTCTGGAGGGCTTGGCACTCAACTCCACCACCACGTTGCGGTCGGAAATGTCCACCACCTTACCGCCAAAATTGTCGGCAATGGTGGAGATGTGCTGCAAATGGGCGTGTTTCTGCCTCAAGGCCTCGGACGGCGCCAAGTTGCTGGGGTGGAAAGCACTCTCGTCCGCACTCAAGTCGGGGAGAGCAGAGCCTTCGCTGGTATACTGATTGTGGGCAGCAATCAAGTCCTGGAAGTACTCGGGGCCCAACAAGGAGATTCTGGCCAACAACAACTCTCTTTGCACAATCTCGGCGTTGGTGTAGTCCAACACGGCATACACGGGCACCAAGTCCTCGATCTGTCTTCTGGCCTGCTCCACCACGGCATCCTGGCCACGCAAAACAATGGTCATTCTCGACAAGTCCTTGACGGCGGTATTGCAAACCACAAGCGAGTCGATGTTGAAGCCCCTGGCGGCTAAGTGGCCCGACACAGACGACAACACTCCGGGCTCGTTCTGCACCAAGCAGTTCAACACGTGCTCTTTTCTGGGCGCTTTCGAAGGCACGGGCGTCTCGTACAAGATCGACGACACGGCGGAATCCGCCGACCAAGTGGGGTTTTCGTACGTGGGCAACGAAGGTCTTTTTTGGTTCCGGTGCAACGTTTTGTATGCCAAGGCCGACGTCGAGGACGAGCTCACCTTGGTTCTCACCTGACGGAGCATGGCAACGCGGGAAGCCACTGACATTTTGATGAGGGGCTATGAAATAATGAAAAAAAAAAAAAAGGGGAATCTGTCTTTCGAAGCTAAGAGGAGAAAAGCTATGAAGAAGGCTCTAAATGAGATGGAAAATCAGAAGTCCGGATGAGATTGCGAATTAATACGCTACCACTGGTGGGAAGAGTCACGGGCATTTTTCCGCTCCCCCGCGCGCGCCCGGTGGTGCACGGGTGCAAGCCCTCCACCCCGGTCTTTGCAGGGCCGATAATCCAAACTGCTCATACCAATTCGGCCCGATTCTTTAGCCTTCTTTTAAGAAAAGAATTCTTTTAAGAAAAGAAAGCTTTTTAGCTGTTAATTGCTATTTTTAGCTAATCATGGCTATTTTTGAAGAATTTCCTTTGCTGGCTTATTTGAATGGAGCGCAGGTCTATCACGGGATTTGAAGGTGTGATCACTCAGCACGTATAAAGAGGAACCCGGGCCACACCAAAAAAAAAAAAAAACAGAAAATTGTTTTGAACGAAAAAAGGTATGAAGGAAAAATCTGGAAAATCCCCTGGAAAAAGTGCTTATTCAATGGCCATGGCTCTTGTCTAGATTCATGCTCACTTGGTGTTTCAGCACATCCTCGACCTTATATGCAGGAACAGAACAGAACGAAACAAAACAGAACAAAACAAAACAGAATAGGAAAATGAAAAATATGAAACAGGACTGTTACATTTTTTTTTGGGCTTAGTACGCCCTAAAAATCCAGTGTCAGTGAAAACTGTGTGTGTGAAAACTGTGTGTGTGTAGACTCCTGCACTTGGGAATGAGTCATGGTGCAGTTTAAAGTGTACACTTCACATTAAAAAAAAAAGACCGCCATAGTTCTTCCCGATCTGCTTTTGATTTTTTTTTTTTAAAAAGAAGCCGGCTTCTTGATACCCACTGTAAACCCGTACCTCCGCCCGTTCCCCTTCCAAATCCGTACCCTGTCCATGCCTAGAATGACATATATACATATATATATATATGCCTAATACGCAGTCTGTCTTTTCGCAGTCTCTCTTCGCAGTCTGTCTTTTCGTAGTCTCTCTTCGCAGTCTGTCTTTTCGTAGTCTGTCTTTTCGTGGTCTTTTTTCTTTTTTTCACAATTTGGTCGATTAAATACCTAATAACCACTAGACTAGCTATTGGTAAATCAGCCGGACCATTTGGGCGGAGAAAACTTCACTGGGCCAGTATACAGCCTCACCCGAAGAGATATCAATCGAAAATCGACGCTGCTTTTCGCGACATCCAGTGCCACCACGGAATCAACGATCCTCAGGCATAGAAGCGCGTCCACATAATCGATCCCAATATCAACCCATCCGACGTCACCACAAAGTTCAATAGTCTTCTCCCAAAGTTCAATAGTCTTTTCCCAAAGTTCAATAGTCTTATATTCCTTTCTTCAATACATACCTTTCTTTCTTCAATACATACCTTTCTTCATGAGATTTGATTCTGTTAAATATGTTTTGTGGTGTTAAACCGGCAATAGATTTCTTAGTTCAAGAGGACCACTAAAGAGTACTAAATCACCCACAAAAACCAATCCTGGTAAACCCACAATCACTGGAGACACACTGACGGTACACTATGTAGTGTATGAGGCACTATGTAGTGAAATGAGTGGTGGGTGATGGAAATAATGATAAAGAGAGTGGTAGAAAAAGGAGGATAAAACGAGGGGGGAAGCCTGCTTTTATATATTTCGTTGGTTGCAATTCGGTGCGGGGGTTTCCCAAGGTGCATATCGGGTGGCGACATGCGCGTGCATTGGCTGCAATTCCAAAAGAATATAAAAGACCGCGATTCCCCAACGTCTTTCTAATATTTTTAGAATTTCTATCTTTCCTTTTTCCCTTCTTCCTTTTCCTTTTCCTTTCCCGAGTGTGATGTATGGTTGAATGAGTGGTTACTGCCGATTGAATAGTTTGGCCCCCAAGCTTAATCATGGAATTGTCCGAAGTCCTTGAATTCAAGAGGACTAACACTAAATAATACTCAATTATTTAGGCTTAAGGATAACGGTGTACATCCAGATTTCTTAGGTTACACATGATCATATCAAGAAAAATGAAGGCATGATAACCAGATTGTTTCTTCAAGTCAGGCTGCTTCCACGAATCAGCCCTCGGTTGAAAACTCCGTATAGCGCACGAAAGCTATCCCCAGATCAAAGAACTGCGTCCAAACAAAGATCAAACTAGAGGGCTCAGTCGGTATAATTCTTTTTTGAGGTCGAATAAGTACCGTTGTCGGTAGAACGGCTTAAAGTAAGCGACGTTCTTGCGAGCCAAATCTTCTGTTAACGGGCATAATACCCGAATAATCCGCCTCCTTCAAAGGCCGGCGGTGGGTCAATAGAACCCGAACAAGCTAATAATACTTGTTCAAACGAACAAGATCAGCATAAGCATTTCCAACGGCATACTCCACACTGAGGGGATGGGAAGTCTCAGGAAGTCGCCAGATAACATGCGCAATCGCACACTCAAACCAACAATGACGGACTCAATCAACCTTTGATCCGTTCCGTTCCATTCCATTCCACAAAGTGGACAACTCGCTAGGGGCACGAGGAACCGGACGTCGTTGCCGATATGCAAAAGGTGGATATAATCCAGGGAAAAGTTCTGAAAAGACCGTTTTTTGATGGTTTTCCAGAAATCATCCCACTCCACCGAGGGATTCAAGGAAGTGATGGATTCACTGGTGACAAACATGGGCCTGGCCACCTTATTCTTTTTGCCCCGGCTCCGAAACAACTCCCCCTCAAACAGGTCGTTGTACCGTGCAGAGAATTCCTCCATCGGTTTGGAATCCGCTTCAATGAGACAGTCGAGTCTGTCTTTTCGCAGTCTGTCTAATTCGCATTCTGTCTTTTCGCATTCTGTCTTTTCGCAGTCTATCTTCCGATTTGTCTTCCGATTTGTCTTTTCGCAGACTCTTTCGATCTGTCTAATTCGCAGTCCATCTCTGGCTGTGGTCGTGCCTTTTTTCCCTTTCCCTCCTTTCCTTTTATTTCCGCTTGGTTTCGTCCAGTGAATTCGGATTTTGCAGGAGGAAAGAATCAGCCGATTCCAGAGAAGAACGGGATTTGCACAAGAAAAGAAAAAAAAGAAAAAAATAAAAGAAAGAAACAAAACTATAAATCAGTTTTCTTTCTTTTTTTTTTGGGGACTGTACATTGGTTAATAGCCCTGGGATCCAAGAAAAGTCTAAATGGCTGGAGATTTCTCACCACTGGAAACTGATTTAAACTGCTGTCCTCTATTACTCAAAAACTACTAAACTAGTGAGACTAACTATTAAAGATTCTTAGGGTGTACTGGTTTATCTATCTTAGGGTGTACTGGTCTATCTATCTGAGGGTGTACTGGTCTATCTATCTGAGGGTGTACGGGTCCACACCCTAAGCTCCAATTCCATCCTGTTACTCTTCCATTATTTTCTGTTTTTTAGTATTTGGTCCTAATTATTTTTTCTGCGTGTTCATTGCGCCGATCTTCTATTAGTGTCGTTTACACTGAAATCTTGTCTTATATGCAGGACATTCATAGCCTATTCTTTCTATCAAACCATTTTGTTTCTAGACCCTACTCTCTAATACCTTAGTCTTTGCTCCATACATTTATGTCTATTTCTGTCTACGGCCCATGTTCATTACTGTACTCTACTCCATATCTAAGCGTTATATGCACTCCAGTATGCTGCTGTGCAAAAATATACACCAGTCGAGGTCCGATATTTCTGTCTAGTCCTTCGGTCTATTTGTCTATTTGTCTATTTGTCTATTTGTCTATTTGTCTTTTCTTCTTGTCAAATTGTCTATTCCATTTGTCTTTTGTTCTTGTCCAATTGTCTATTTTTCTTGTCAATTTGTCTATTTGTCTATTTGTCTATTTGTCTATTTGTCTATTCTATTTGTCTATTCTGTTTGTCTGATTTATCTGTCCTGTCTATTCTTTTGTCTATTCTTCTGTCTATTCTTTTGTCCAATTGTCTATTTGTCTCTTTCCATTGTCGCGCTCTACCGATCATTAACCCCGTCTATTCCTCCAATTCACCTGAAATCCAAATTCCATCATTCTACTCTTTTTCCTGTAGATCCCCACACCGTCCTCTTCTTCGGTCCTTATTTCATGCTCCAATCATTTCCATCCACCTCCCTCTTTTCCTTCCATTCATGGTTTCTATGTTTGCCTCGAGTTGCAGTGCGAGTTATAAAAAGCTCTGCATGCTCGGTGCGGCGCAGAACAATGCGACCATATAAAAGGCTGGGGCCGCCCTACCCATACTCTCCTTTTCTCTCCTCATGTCTGCTGCTCTCATCAATAGGTCTCTTACAAACACACGCACGGAGCTTGAGTTTCTCCTCGACTCCGAGGTCATCACCAAGGATCTCTATGACTTGCTCATGGCGTCTCTTCCTACAAAGTACCAGAAGGATATGGCGCCTTGGGGGACTGACAAGGTGCCCTTGGTGACGTTAGGCGCGCCTGGGGCCCCTGAAGACGGAACCCCCCTGGGGCCCGCACAGCTGTCGGAGCTGCTTACTGCGGCTATGGCCTCCACGCATATCGATGATACAAAGAGTGTTGTTCCAAGAACGAGTGGTGCTGCTCAATATGAGGTTCAACCACCGGCTCCGGCGGTTCCGGCGGCTCCGGAGATGCCGCTTGCCCCTAGACCTGCTCCGGTGCTAGGGTACTGCAAGGCATCGTACGATTACGAGTCCAGCGAAGAAGGCGACTTGAAGCTCTCCAAGGGCGTCAGGATTGCTGTGCTCGAACACCTCTCTGCTGATTGGTGGAAGGGCTATAAGCAGGGCGAAGATGCATCCAAGGCTGGCGTGTTCCCCGCCAACTACGTGGCAGTTATATCTGAGGCCGAATTCAGTGCCACCCAGTCGGAAAAGGCCGCCTACATCAGTGAACAACCATCCAGTGCAGAAAGAACTGCGGCTCCTCCCTCCTATAACCAGAATTACTCGCCTCCTTCGGGTGCACCTCCCCAGGGCTACCAAGCGCCTCAAAACTACGGGCCTCCTCAAGGGTACCAGTCTCCACAACCTTCATATGGCGGATACGCTCAATACCCTCCACCATCCACTAACTACTATCCTCCACAACAACAGGTGCAGCCACAGCCACAGCCACAGCAGCCTGAACCGGAGCAGCCCCATCAGCCCAGCAAAATGGAGGGCCACGTCAAGAGCATAGGAAGTAAGTTTGGAAACGCAGCCATTTTTGGAGCAGGCTCCTCCTTGGGCAGTGACTTGATGCGCCTGATCTTCTAACCTAGGTCATCAGGTGAATCATTGTTCTTCAAATCATTGTTACTCAAATCATTGTTATTCAAATCTTACTCATTCAAATCATATTCATTCAAATCATACTCATTCAAGCCTTCACTCATTTAAATCTTTATGCAATCATCACTATTCAATCGCCTACTCATGCACATTCTTGTCTTGTCATTCGTAAGTATGTATGTCTACTTTCTGGAGTCCACCACAGTGTTGAGCAACAAAGTGTCGTTGTCCAATAAGATTCTGTTTGGCGAGTTGGCCAATATGAGGGCAATTTCTCTGGCCGTGTCCAATCTCTTCAACTCAACGTAGTCCTTGGACTTCTTGATGGCGTCACCAATCAACTGGGCCGACTGGGCCTCTCCGGCTGCCTTAACCACCAATTGCTGTTTCTCTTGAATTGCCTTGTCCACCACAAAGGCAGCTCTTTCGGCATCCTGCTGAGCAATCTGTTTGGCCTCGACGGCAGCACTGAACTCGGGCGAAAACGTCATGTAAGTCAACGACACATCATCCAATTGGATGTTGAACTTATCGGCACGACGCACAAGGTTTTCCTTAACCAATCTCGAAACCTTCTCTCTTTGAGTGATCAACTGAGAAGCGTTGAACTGAGCAATCACAGACTTCAACACCTCATTAACAATGGAGGGCAAGACCTTCTCGTCGTAGTCCTGACCCAAGGTCCGGTAGATGAGAGGCAACTGTTGCACGTCGGGCTTGAACAACACCCGGCACGTGATGTTGACCATCTGCAAGTCCTTGGTGCCCGTCAACGAAGACACGTTTCTGGGCTTGGCCCGCACGTCGTACACGATGGGTCTCTGGAACCATGGCATGATGAAATGGGTACCTTCTGGGTAAATGTTAGGCTGCACACCCTTCAACCGGGAGTACACGAGGGCTCTTTGACCTCCGTCCACGTTAAACAAGGCGTTCTGCGCCAAGAAGGTGACTCCTCCCAAGAGAAGGAGGCCTCCGAACCCAGCAAACATGCCCAAGGGCGACTTGGGTGGAGAGCCTCCTCCGGTGCGGGCTCTGGCGGCCCTGCGTTTCAACTCTTGCGACAATCTCTGCCAATTAGGATCGTTCATGTTCACAAATGGTGTTGTTTTGGTGTTGGTGTACGAGAGGATGGGATCCTTTGGGGGGGAGGGGTGGATTTCTTTGGTTTGCCTTCGGTTTCTTGGTGCGCATTTTTTCCACACTCACCTCCACACAGGGCCGCGGGGCTGTGTGCAGTATTTTGCACCCTCCAAAAGCATGAAATCCACTCTAGAGTGGCACCCCCTCGTAGTCGTTCTCCTTATAATAATTAGTAATGGTTTTCCTCCAGTGTCTCCTGCGGTTGGTATGTATAGGATTGGAGGAGAATTTCTCGCAGAATATCAAGAACAAAATGAAGAGCGCCACCAAACTGCTCGGGGCAAGGCTCTTGATAAAACTTCGGGTGGTCACCACCTCTTTATATGGGCAGAGAGCATAGGGACCACCGGAGACAAAACACCCGGGGACGGTGATATCGTTCAAATCGGTCCAGATCGGGACATTGATGTCTCTGCGGCGGAGAAGCGAGAGAAGCGAGAACTGCTCGATGCTCAGCCGAGGCACTCCCACACTGAACCCAGGTGGACACTCCACGCTGTTGAACTCGAAAAACGTGCTTCTTTCATTGGAGATTTCCCATGAAAATGGGTTGGAGTTGTTCTTGCATGCCCAGCGCATCTGGTCGTAGCAGTTCAGCACGCTCCATCCCGTCTGGCCCACGGTGACACATTGCAATGCGCTTTTGGATGTCGACGCCCTATACCACGATGTATTGTGTGCAGCAGCAGCATCGGTGGTTCCGTTCAGTGCAACTTCCACCGGCTGGAGTGGGGCCCACGACCATAAGGACCTGGGGATAAATCCTCGGAGGATGCCCTCGATGATACTATCATTTTCGGAATCCAGAGATGCGTCCACATTGTCGTTGAATTCGTAGTGGGACGAGTTGAGCACCGTGGTGAGCCCGCTCTTGAGGTATTGCGTGATGGACTCGTTGGTGAACGCAGTATCATCTGAATCGATGACCATGCGGAACTGGGTCTGGTTGACGATTTGTCTGAAGATGGAGCTGGAGTTGGCATGGCTAGAGATATTGTCGATTTGCTGGGTCAACGTTTCGTTCTCTATGCTGTTGACGTATGGAGACATTTCCGTGTGGTTGGGGAAAAAAAGGAGGTTATAGTCCAGGGGCCCGAGCTGGTACGCCGATGAAGATGAGTTGGAAAGCTCGTTGCTCATGACAAACGGCAAGACTCTCTTGTATAAGGAGTAAATCATTTCGTTTTGCGATGGGAATGACGAGTAGTAGAACTTCTGGCTGGTATCGTCAGATAATGACGCCTTCACCAGCTCGTATTTGGACGGGCTGAAGAGGTATGCAGAGATGGGGCTGAGCGAGGCCAGAAGGGTGGAGTTTCCCGTGGCCAGAAGGGCCCTTCTATATTTGGATTGCGTCGGTAGATATTTGCTGCCGTAGGTTTGGTTCTGGGAAAGGGAGGACGAAGAATTAAACGGATGCAGGGAAATGGACTTGAGGTTCAAAGCCAACTGGATGACATTGGCTTCCAAACGCACATTGGTCCGGGAAAGGTAGGTGGCAAACGAACCCAAAAAGTCGCTGATGCCAAAGGACGGCTGGCAAATGTATGTATGGTCATTCCAAATAATCTCCACCGGACGAGACATGTCCAGCGTGACATTTGGCGGGAAAGGGGCCGGACAGAGCTGCCACGTGCTTGTAAACTCGTTCCAGTACAAGTCTAGCATGAACATACTAGTCTTCAAGTTAAGGAAGATTGTCGTGTAGTCCAACGAGGCGTTGGAGTAGCCCACGTGGTCGAAGATGATCCTATTGAGGGAAATGCCAAAGTAGGTGAGCTGGTCAACGGGAATGATGGCCGAGATGTCTCTTTGGGCTATGAAGGCATTCTCATATGCTCCCAACATGTCCACGGTACTAGTCAAGTCTGCAGCACACCCGGACACCCATATGACCCATAGTAGGAGCACACCAAGTATATTTGAGAGGATCATGGTGATCGACATGGAAGCTTTATGTATGCGTGGATTTCTTATCGGTGCGTCTTATTATGTGCGTCATCTGTCTCCCCTGGTATTGTATGTCTAGAATGGTGCGAGTGGTAAAACAGTACATGCACACTGTGAGAAAAGTCGTGGAAGGGGAAAATTATATAAATACCCTGGGATCCATCCGCGCGACCATTGAATTTGCGAAAATCATGTAAAATGGCCGTTGATTCTGGAACCCTTGAAATTAACGAGTCGGGGTCTTTGCATGCTTTGGAGAAAACCCCCAGTGCCTTGGGACCTCAGTCCTTGGAACATCAGTCCTTGGAACATCAGTCCTTGGAACATCAGTCCTTGGAACATCAGTCCTTGGAACCCCAGCCCTTGGCGGCAGAGTGTGTATACACGTACCTAGACGATACCATGAGATCAGTGACCCGGTTGGAAACTCCTCCTACTATTGACTCGCCGTGGTTATTATATGGCAGTCCCGAAGTGCTGGTTTTCTATGCCAAAAGAGAATTGATGTCGCTACCCGTTATGAGCAAGCTCGATAGCTATAACGACGTGATCCCCGTTCAATTGGGGCCCACCACAGCAAACCGCATCCGGGAACTTTACTACCGCGTGGTCAACTACTTTGCCAAACAATCGGCCCTTCACCATGAGTACTGTTTCCGGACTCCCGAAGGGTTCAGGGCCTGTCTCAATGGAACCCAGAGTGAGATCCTTGAGGTGGCCCATACGTTGGATGGCCAGTTCTCCTCGCTCATCAGACAATGCTCTGCAAACACGCTTCAGATGCCCCCCATATTCCCCAAGGAATGGGTGGATACGGTCTTGATCCCCAGCTGGATCGATGCCGGTTGGTTGGCCGACAAAATGTACTATACTGCGGGGAAGAAACAGGCCCTCCAAAAAGCTTTTAATGGAAACGTCATGCATTACGTGGGCTACATGTTGGCCAACCATACTCCACGGTCCGCGATAGCGCAGGAAGTCAGCATGATCTACGAGTCTCTCTTTAAAGATGACAAACTCTTCTTGCCGTTTCACCGTGCGCTCAACCAGTGCTTACTCCCGGAAACCGAGCCGTTTATCTCGCGCATCCAGAACCTTGTGTTGCGAATGGAAGAGCATAACCATTTGTTCCAACACAGAAAAAATAGGGACTTTAAGAAACTGGGTCTGGATGGATTCTCCAATCTGAATGGGCCATGGAAAGGCCCACCTCCCAAGGGTCCCAATAGTAATTCATTCCATCTGGGTCCAAGCAATAAGCCATATGCCCAGGGTACAGGCAATAAGCCATATGCCCAGGGTCCAGGCAATAAGCCATATGCCCAGGGTCCAGGCAATAAGCCATACGCCCAGGGTCCAGGCAATAAGGTCCCCAAAGGCAAAATCATACCTGGTGAAAAAAGAAGAAACAGTGAGCACGTGACCACACCGCTGAAGAGACCACCGCCGCCGCCGAAACCGAATAAAAAGCCCAAGTATGATTCTCCACCGGCTAATCCTGGGTCCACTGACACTAAGGACCTGGCCTCATCGTGAAGATTGGTTACGGCCAGCCATAAAGATACATTTGTTAATGTAGAACTAAAGTCTACAATGGGTTTTCGTGGAAGAACGTTTTTCGCAAAGGAAGGAATTCTGATTAAATGCTTCCCGAGTTTTAATTTCAAACAGACTTCAAATATTCAAGTACGGTTTTAAAAAGATAGATATATACTAGACCATGGAGATCTAGTGGTAGTACACTACCATGGTGTACTGATGCATTACTGGTGAATGGTAGTGTAGTGTAGTGTCGTATGAAGGAGATCAGTACATCTTTGGATGATGTTAATTCTCTGCCAGTCAGGAACTCTGTCGAATGTCCATCTTCATTTATACTACATTCGTCCGCGGGCTATATGCAGGATAGAGCACGGAATTAGACAAAAGACAGAAGACAGAAGACAGAAGACAACATTAGACAAAAGACAAAGACAGAAGACAAACGCACAAGACAAAATTAATGGAAAACTCAATGGGTTCCGAAAGTCCATGCAGGAACCATCATGACATCTGAGGAAAATATTGGACTTAACATGTCACGGAAATGTTTCAGATCAGTTTGTCCTGAAACCAAAACCTAATCAAACCAACTGCTGAATGCAGGTCAATCTTTGGCCAAAGCAAATCCACCCAAAAAAAAAAAAAAAAAAGGAAAAAAAAAAAGGAAAAAAAAAAAAGGAAAAAAAAAAAAAAGGAAAAAAAAAAAAAAGGGAAAAAAAAAAGAAGGAGAATTCCCTAAACCAAAAAACCACTTTTTCAATTGTTAAACTGAAATTTACTCGTTTGTCCGGACCGTGTTTTTGCCCCTAAAGGCCACGTCACCCTTGTGGGGGGGTTTCGTCGCGACCTGCATAAAACGCGGACCAGTACACCCTAAGATTTTGTCGTGACCTGCATATAAACGCGGATGGGGGGAAGGGTCTGTTTCATATCTGCACCAACGTGCAGGTGCAGGTGCGCGAGGATGCTTCACTTCCCCAGTTATACTGATGCCTCACGTTCAACACACATCTAAAGGCCTAAAGGGCATCCCCAAAACCCCCAATTTTTTGTCGGAAACACATGGAATTTGAAAGACTCATTATTTACAGTTATTGTGACGCATTCTTCAAAGTTCACCAAATTCCACCCCATTTTCCTGCTTTTTGGCCCGTGCCCTACCATGAAAATCATCGCACCGCAGCCACGCATCCTAACTCCAACCTTGTCTAATCTACGCTCAATGGAAGGTCAATGGCTGCAACGCAGTATTTTGGAGGGGCTTAACGCCAAGCAAAAACAAGCGGTCACGGCGCCGTGTGCAGGAATCCTCCAGATCATTGCTGGGCCTGGAACAGGGAAAACAAAGGTCATTGTGTCTCGTGTAGCGTACCTTCTTCTCCATGAGAAGGTCCCGCCCGAAACCATCATCGTGACCACCTTCACCAAAAAGGCAGCCAATGAAATGGTCTCCCGCTTGAGTGAGCTCCTTGTGGGTACTGAAATCAACGTGTCCAAGCTTCTTGTGGGCACGTTCCATAGTATCTGCTACAAGATCATCCAGAAGTGTGGAGGGTGGTTGGGACTCGGAGGGTTTATTATAGCGGATGAAAAGGACTCAAATAAGATTCTTTCCGATGTTCTAGGCAAGAAAATCTCGGCTCTGGAGTGGGCGTTGTTGGACAAGCTCAAGGAGAAGGAAAAGGCTCCGCTCAAAGGGAGCTCGGCGGAGAAAAACAATGGATACGATGTCAAGAAGCTTAAACGGCACATTTCTTCGGCCAAGGCTGCTGGCTTGAGTCCGGAAGACTACTCCAAGACTGCCAATGCCAACAAAGTCGTGGAGTTGGTCTATACACACTACCAGGCCCAACTCCGCCAGTACAAGCTCATGGATTTCGACGATTGTCTTCTCTATTGCTACAAGATTATCACCGAGTACCCTGCTCTCAAGCATATCCGGCACACGCTAGTGGACGAGTTTCAGGATACAAACGAAATCCAGTTGAGGCTTATGTATGCTTTTGCAAGCGGTGCCTCCAACAATCCCCAATTCCAACATAACGTCACCATTGTGGGAGACCCTGACCAGAGCATCTATGCTTTTAGAGATGCCCAGTTGATCAATTTCGACAAAATGCGCCTGCATTACTCGGCCATGTCGTTGCCTTGCCAATCCATTGTTTTGGAGGATAACTATCGCTCTACTTCCGGCATCTTACAACTTTCCGAGTCGGTGATGCGCCAGCAACAGGGCAGACCCGAGCGGCTGCTTCGGTCAAACCTTCCCGAAACCTTCAAACCCGTTCGTGCTGTTCTTTCGTCGCCTGATGAGGAGGCAAGGTGGATCGCGCACCATATCGAGTGCTTGACCCAGCTCCCAGGAAATGTTGTTGCATATTCCGATATCGCTGTTTTGGTTCGGACGGCTTTTCAAACGCGAGCCATTGAAAACGAGTTTGTCCGGAGAAAAATCCCTTATTTAATGGTCCGGGGAAGGGCGTTTTGGGACCGCAAAGAGGTGGCCATCATGATGGACTATTTTCGGTGCATGGTCAACAATAACGATCGTCTAGCGTTTATGAGGACGCTCAATTTCCCCAAAAGAGGCTTTGGCACTAAAGCCATTGCTGATATTGAGGATATGATAGACAAATCCCAGCAAAAGTCTCCCGAAACCCTGGTTTTTGAGATCTTACAAAAAGGCTCCGAAAAGCTGAAGTTGCTATCACCTGCGTTGAAGAAGAAGCTCAAGAGCTATATGAGTTTCATAACAAATGCCAGGGAAATGTTGGATCTAGAGTTTACGTTTGGAGGAAGAAATACTCTGGAGAACTTGAGTGAGCCATTTATCCCTACAGAGGAAGAGAAAGCAATGGCCATGGAGAAGGTGTTTTCCCACATTTACCAAAATTCCGGGCTCCAGAAAGAGTTTGAGGCCGAACCAGAGATGGAGCTCAATATCACCGAGGTGAAAACGCAATTGATGTCGTTTGAATTCCAACAAGAAGACGACGATGCTCTTGGTCAAGGTATTGACACGCCAACCTCTCAAGCAGGGCCCGAAATGACTGGGTTCTCGTTCATCAAACAATTTCTTGAGCTGGTGTCTCTCTACGATGTTGACCCTGCCAAAGTGGACGGTGTTCGGGCCTCGTCGAAAGTATCCATCTCAACCATCCATGGAGCCAAAGGACTCGAGTGGCCTATAGTGTTTGTTCCCGGGGTCAGCGAGAACTTGCTTCCAGCACTGTTTGCCATGAGCGATGGAGACCCGGAGTGCATCAACGAGGAGCGCAGATGCTTTTTCGTGGCATTGACTCGAGCAAAGCACATGTTGTTTGTTTCTGCATACACAGAAATGGACAATGAAGGCAAATGGGGGAGGAAACCCATCAAGAAAGTGTCGAGGTTCATTGTCGATATGAAGGATATGTGCACCAAGAAAATGGAGCTCAACTCGGCCCTGAACTTGTCCATGTTCTATGCCTTATCCAACCTCTCCTTTGCTCCGGAACTGCTCGATATACATGCCTACCACGACAATTACCTTAAGCAAATGAAGGTTTATGTCAAAAGGGAAGAGGATGAGGAGCTCTTTTCTACCTTCACTGCCGCAGGACACGTGAAACGGACCAAGATGGATTCTGGAAAAGACTATGGGTTCAAGTCACTAAAGGCCAGGCCAAGTGGGTCAACGCTGGCAATACTGGTAACTCGGGTAACTCTGGCAACTCGGGTAACTCTGGCAACTCTGGCAACTCTGGCAACGCTGGCAACTCTGGCAACGCTGGTAATACTGGCAACACTGGCAATACTGACGAATAAGGCTCCAGTATATGTTCCTAACAGAGCCGGGCGCAAGAAGAAGAGACTCGGCACACGGTAGGTGTGACCCGGAATAAAACTACACTAGCAAAGTAAATACTTCTTCAATTCTACTAGAAATACACACGGCCGCGAGACTACTTTGTGATTTGGAAAGACCAGGGGAACTCCAAGTGCACGGTTTTATCGTCGTCAATGAACTTGGTGATGGCGGAGTAGGAGCCGCGAGCAAACATTCCAGACGGAGCCTCCACGGCGCCAAAGGACTTCTCGTAGAAAGGCTTATCGGTAGTGCTAGGGGCATAGGAACCAAGCGGCTCCTCAAGCTTATCCACACGAATACCGGCCTTCTTGACGGAGTGCAAGTACTTCAAGCCCGTTATGATCTCGTGCTGCACGCGAAACTTGATTTGCAACTCATACACGGACTTCTCCTTGATGTTGAACTTGATCTCAGTCTTCAAGGTGGCGCCGTCTTTATCCTCCAACGGCAAAATCACCGAAGGCAAGTCCGGGTTCTCGGGAAACACCAAGGCCATCTCCACAATGACCACGGTGCGCTTGTCGCCAGCGGCAACAGCATAAGGCGCCGAATCTGCTGACAAGCCAAGCGAGGCCTTCCACTTGGCAAGACTCTCGTCCTCGGCATCGAGCTTGGTGTATTCCTCAATGGTCTTTTTCTCTCCAACGGTATACCCTTCAACAGGTTCTGGGGTCAAATCCTCCTGAGACATTTTGGTGGCGTGGAATGAATGGTGAGCGTCAAGTGTGTTATTACGTGGAGTAGGGCGGCAGATTGCGGCAGTGCAGGATTCTTCTCATGCCTTTTGGACGGATGCGCACTCAGCCGTCGCATGCTCGGCTAACTTGCCGCACCATTCCTTTTCCATACAATTGAAAAGCCCTTTGAAGAATTCCTCAGTCCCAGAATTACCTCCCCCAACACCAATGAAGAGCACGTGAACTACCATTCAAAACATGACTTAAAATCAGAGACAATCTCCTTGACTATTCGTATATTTGATAAGTGGAATAGATGTACTGATTTAGTGGAATAAGATGTACTGATTTAGTGTTGCTTAAGAAAGTTTTAAGTATAGAGGTGGTCAATAGATACGAATAAATACGGTATAGTGTAAAA
The DNA here is from genome assembly GCA_002370815.1 of Metschnikowia hamakuensis. Lineage (NCBI taxonomy): Eukaryota > Fungi > Ascomycota > Pichiomycetes > Serinales > Metschnikowiaceae > Metschnikowia > Metschnikowia hamakuensis. The sequence continues at coordinate 282,023 of NKZZ01001281.1, forward strand.
TACGAATACGTAAAAAAGAGTCATGTGAAAAGATAAGGTGTGAGAAGATGAGAAGGTGAGAAGGGGAGAAGGTGAGACGGTGAGAGAAGCGGAAGATGGGTATGGACTACGGAATATGTATGGCTTGAGAATCTGTCTTTAGGACATTCGGAGAATAGTTAAAACTGAAGAGTGGCTGTTCTGGAACCATTCCAGGAATGATGGTCGGGTGGATCTTTTAGTGTACTGTTATTGGTTGCGCACTGCTGAGAATGTAGAGGCATAGCCGTGCTTGGGGGAGTTCCGGGGGTTTATATGCAGTCTCGGGGCTTATATCCAGTTCCGACCTATTGACTTAGGTCATTCGATCCTCCCCCCAAATAAATACTCTTCATGGAATCACGCGTTTTCAGACTCTTCTTACTTACAAAACAATCATTTCCTTTCAGAAACATTTAATTCGGTGTGTGTAGATGGTTAGTGTAAGAACCGTCTGTGCACGTGACACGCACGTGGCTCATGCAGATATAAGTGGCTTAAATAGGCACTTCCGGGGCTTATATCCAGTTCCGACCTCTTGACTTAGGTCATTCGATCCATCCCGCCAAACCTTTTTTTTCTGTAATTTCTATATTTCCAGAGTCAGCTTAAAGTCAAGATAATTATATGCTGCTGTGAACGTTATGTCTGGTGTGTGTGGATAGTAAGGGGAGGGAACGGTCCCGTCACGTGACCATTCCGAGGTACCAGCAAACCCATAGAAACCATGAAGCTACAGAGGAATTCATGCTAGCCTATTACGAAAATGTTCCCCTTTTAAAGTTCCGTGATGACTTGATTAAACCGTCATCTTATGACAGATTCTTTGAAATCCAAGCTTCTAATGAACACAATCCTACATTTGAAACCACAAAACCAGTTGCATTACCAAAGACCAGAGTGAAAATGTGAACGAAAATGTGAACAAAAAGTCACATTCTGGTGGGACAGAATCATTTGATCTGCAAAATGTGATCGCGACTCTAGCAGTCCAAGATGGTGACATTGATATTTTCCAAACAACGCCGCGGAAAAGGAAATTTGTGGCTGAGGAGTCTGTGCAGGAATCGAGTGCAAGCGATACCCCGAGCCAAGTATCCCGCGACTTGATATATATATATATATATATATGTTTATTCGTACCTATGAACTAACTACAATTTGCGCGGAGAAAACCGTTGGGCGGTGTAAACCCTCCGTGAGCGAGCATAAAGCTTAATGATGTTGAGAAAAAAGAGGGACGCGCGTGGAAAAACTTTTTTGGGGTTAGAATCGTCGTCGATAGGACGATTTCCAGTATGAGATGTTTTGGCGCGATGAATCTGGAGTCAATTCAATACCTATAAACCTTAACACTCTTTTTAGCCACTTCTTGGGTGTTCTTCAAATTCCAGTACTAGAAAGGTATTCTTTTCTGGTCTCTGTTTCTGGTGGTCTCTTTTTTTTGACTTTTTTGACTTTTTTGTCTTTTTTGTCTTTTTGTCTTTTTTGACTTTTTTGTCTTTTTTGTCTTTTTTGTCTTTTATTCTCAGTCATGTAGAGTGAAATGCGCTAGTATCAAAGAAACTATCAATACCACCCATTGTCATCAGTACCAACTTCACGTCGTTCGTATTCATCATTAAGAAATTGAAAACAGATTTACAAGTGTTTATACTCGAATACGCACACTAAATTTTTTATTTCCAAGACGTTTTCTTTCTGACAATTGTATTGTCTAGTGTGAAAAAGTAGACAACCAGGCATGTATTGGCGGTAGATTAGAGGGGAGGTCAATGATCCTCCTCTTGGTGGGCTTTCGGTGCGTCAAAAGAGTTTTGACTAGAAAGTAATAGAGGTCGAGCTTTTAAGTTCGGCTGTTGGATTTCCAACCGCATAATCGATTGAGCGGTCTTCAGAGAGCTTGGACTCTTCCCAAATGACTTGGGAGATGGGACATTCAAAGTAAATGTGGCGAACCCTTTCCAAAATTTCTGTGCGGTAGGCGATTTATCTTAGGGTGTACTGTTTATCTCAGAGAAGTCTTCCCCGAGGCGGAGTTTAATGGAATCGGAAGGCTTCATTATGATGTTTCTGAGCATAAGGAATCTCCGGGCCAAAATCTATGGCCATACCAAACATCTCCTCCTTCAAAAAAAACTCTTGCTTCGAATCGTCCTTAATTAGAGAGTGAAGTTATGTATTTGTTTTAGGTTAATTGGGTAGCACAAGTGGGATTAGGAAACATCTTGGGATCTGTTTTTTGTCGTTTCAACTAAGGATGAATGAGTAAAGTTATGAGAGACCCCAGTCATTCATGGAGAAATAGGTAGAGGTAACGGGTGAAGATGATTTTAATGTGACATTGTATTTGGTGATTAATTGGTATTATAAACTAGTGTGGTGGTATGGTAGGTGTATTAGTATGGCAGGTGTATTAGTATGGTGGGTGGTTGGTGTGGTTGGTGTACTGATGGAGATCCTACATATAAATTCTTCCTAAATAGTCCTAAAGTACACCCACTCAGCTTCGTAACTAAAAGTTATTGGTGACGAGTGGAGAGTGGGTGCGAAACCAAAATCAAGGTGAGACTAAAAGATATGGTAAGGTCCTATCGGATCGGAGAGTATTGTCGCAGAGTAGTGTGCACGCATCTGGAGCGAGCATTGAGGCCCACAAATTACGCACCGCACCGTACGCCAACCTCCATTGCCTCTCACTACCATCCACACATGAGTAGCCAGGAAGACGTAAGTGACATTTTTCGAAGTGGGAAAATGAGAAGGGACGATTTGATTTTTTTCGATGAATTCACACTAACTTATAGATTCGGCTTAAACGCTTGGCCCGCTTGGCCCAGGCCTCGCCTTCTCCCCAGACATCCAAGCCCCAGGAAAAGCAGCTGCAGAAGGAGACGAAGGAGAAGGTGGCAAAACCGGACAAGGGGGGTGATGTGGATTCAAAACAAAAGACAGATTCTCTGGAAACGAAAAAACTCAAGACGGTGGTTCTGGACACTATGGATCGGAAACCCCAGTCCATGCCAAGTCCTCTGGTCTCTAGTGTCTCCAAACAAACCACTATTCCTGCTCCTGCTCCCGTTTCGCCCCCTACCGACCAGGAAATCGATGCTTGCGTCAGAGAAGATATTCTAGACTTGTTCAACTTTGGCTTTGGTGATAAAACCCACAACTTCATGTCGTTGGGGTCCGAAGGCTTGTTGCATTCCGACTGCGTGGATGAGATCTTCGTGGAGATCTTGACGGAATTAGGCGTTCCAAACGGCCAGTTGCCCCTTTTGTATCTTTATGCTGTCTACACCAAGGCATTGACCTTGAAGAGAACCCACTATAAGAAGACCCTGTTGTTTGAAATGAGAAAGGCCTTCTTGACCTCCATCATCCTGTCCTGTGCTTCCTACGGTCTTATCTGCTTCCAAATCCCCGATATGATTCTTGGGAACGACTTGCCAGCAACTGTTCAAAACTTGGTGCGGAAGCAGGATCTTCACGCCTTTTTGGTGGATGTCTTGGCCAAGGCCGTGGAGCTGGACGCTGTTTTGGATGTTTGCAACAATATCTTCCCGCAATTGAAGCTGCTTTTGGATACCCTTAGCATTGCTTCGCCTGAGTTGCCCGCACATCTTCTTCTCTGGGAGACATTGGTGTCGTTGAAGCCCGTGAGCTCTATCTTCTCTCAGCTTGATCTTTTTGGGCCGGAAAACCGTGAAGATGGTTTGGACTTTGAGAAAAACACGCTCTTGGGGTCTTTATTGAAATTATCTCCGTTAAGTGTTCAAGCTTCGTCTTCTTACTTCTTGAACGGAGATATCCAAGCCTCGGAATTAACCCTCACCAACTCGGAGTTGGCCTCTAGGTTCTCATCCATCCATAGTGAGTTTAAAGCTGTCTTCAACCGCTTATACTTTATATCGGAGAAATTGGTGCGAGGCTCTGCTCAAACAAGACAAGACTTGATGAAATGGTTTGCTGACTTGGCCAACGCTTCTCATTTGAGAACCGGGTCTTACTCCAACCCGGCCAAGTTGGCTTCAGATGCCTTGATGTTCAACATCTCTGTTATTCTCATCCGGTTGAGTTTGCCCTTTTTGGATTACCCAATATACTCGAAACTTGATAAGATCGAGCACAATTATTTCGGGCCCAAGAACAAGTTGTTGGCGGTATCGGAGGAATCTAGAGTATACGCGTCAGCAAAAGAGGCCGACGAGTTTTACGCTGATTCCATCGATGAGGAAACCAACTTTATCTCCGACTGCTTTTACTTGACCTTGACTTACCTCCAATACGGTATTGGAGGTATGATTGGCAACTATGATAAACTCAAGAAACACCAGCGTTCAAGCAGACAGCAATACGAGTCTCAAATCAGAAGATTGGGGTCTAACAATCGTTTGCTATCAGTGTTCCATACCTTCATCAACAAAAACAAGTGCTCGATGTGGGCAATCGAGGCGATCTTTTTCGACCAACCTCTCAACATGGAGATCTTTGACTTTATAGTGGGATCGGCCCAATTCTTTACCAGATTGATCGACCCTAGTCATAAGCATCCTTCGCCAAAACTTTCGATTCCCATCTTCAACATCGAAAAGACCAGCCAGCTAGATGACCAGGACTTTCTCAAAACAAAGACCCCAATTCCTTGGAAGTTTGTGCCGGAATACTGTTTGGAAGGAATCATCAGCTACTGCAAGTTTGTGTCTAATTTCTTCCGCAATCCATTGTCAAACAATGATGACCGGGTATCGGTGGTGGTGGAGTTTCTTGTGATTTTGTTGAGATGCCCAGAACTCATAGGAAATCCTCACTTGAAAGGGTCGATTGTTGAGATCATTTTTGTGGGAATCTCTGGCCATCAAGGTGAGAAGGGTATCTTTAAAGACTTATTCAATGGAAATAAGCTAGTGCAAGACAATGTGTTGCACTCGTTGTTGGACGTCTATGTGACGATCGAAAAGACCGGAGCATCGTCCCAGTTCTACGATAAGTTCAATAGCAGATTCTACATCTCGAGCATCATCGAGAAGTTGTGGGAAAACCGCTTTTACAAGGACCAATTGAGCGATTTATGCAACAAAAAAGTGGATTTCTTCATCCGGTTTATTGCCCGTATGTTGAATGATACCACATTTTTATTTGACGAGTCGTTTAATGAGTTGAATGCTATCCACAACATGCAAGAGGAGACGCAAAAGAGAGAGAATGGCGGAGAGGCCAATGAGGAGGAGTTTGGGACTTCCGAGGAGCTCCAGGAGAGATTGCTGCTGGCCGAAAAGAAAGCTAGATCCTACATGGGCTTGGCCAACCAGACAATGATTCTCTTCAAGTTGTTCACCGAGCAAGTGCCCGAAGGCTTTACGATTCCAGAGCTTGTGGACCGGTTGGCCGGGATGTTGGACCATAACTTGAGCCTAATGGTGGGCCCCAAGTGCTCCAGCTTGAAGGTCAAGGAGCCGGAGAAGTACGAGTTTAACCCCAAGACCACGCTTGGTGACCTTTGCATAATATACCACAATCTTGGGAAGCAAGAAAAGTTCATTGAGGCTGTGGCTTCGGATGGGCGGTCGTTCCGGCTCGAGCACTTTGAAAGAGCCAAAGATATCCTCTTCAACAAGACCAACGTTCCGGAAAACATCATTGGGCGGTTCTACGCATTTGGACAAAAAGCCGACGAGAGAAGAATCGCTATTGAGCACGAGGAGTTGGAGATGGGAGACGCTCCTGACGAGTTGCTTGATCCTCTCATGTACACACTCATGGTGGACCCGGTAATCTTGCCTGGATCCAGGATGACCATCGACAGGTCCACCATCAAGGCACATCTTCTCAGTGACCCCACGGACCCGTTCAACCGTATGCCGTTGAAGCTTGAAGACGTCATTGACGATACGGAAATGAAGCAAAAGATCGATGACTTTAAGCAGGGAAAGTACAAGGCTTAGTTACTGTGGTACTCATTTACTAGTATACAGTCCATAGTTACTGTAGTACTCATTTACTAGTATACAGTTCATAGTTACTGTGGTACTCATTTACTAGTATACAGTTCATAGTTAATCTAGTACTCATTTACTAGTATACAGTTTTACCGTACGAGTAATATGGAATTACTAGGCCAATTACTGGAATGTTTTAGTTGGTCTGTGTATACTAGAACTCGTACGATACACTCTATTGAACAGTAGAGAAGCCATGGTTACCGAATCGTATATTATATTACTACCATGATATGTAAGTTTAAGCCTTGATAGCAAAGTTCTTCTTTGGGAAGGCACGTCTTTGCTTTCTGGTCTTCTCGGTGACTCTGGCAGCGTCCTCGGCAGACAAGGCTCTTCTCAAAGCTCTGGTCTTCTTGACTCTCAAGTCAGTTGGGACGAACTTCTTGTCGGCGTAGAACTCTCTGGCGCTTTGTCTTTGGGCTTGGTTGATGACAGTCAAGACCTTGGCGATGTTTCTTCTGGCAATGGCGATTTGAGGCACAGCTGGCTTGGTCAACTTCTGGACCTTCAAAGAGGCCAACTCCTGCTTGCACTCAACCAATTGTTGCTCCAATTGCTCCTTGGACTTGCTTCTCAATTCGGCGACGTTGATACCAGCCTGATGTTAGTATTCTGAGACGAGAAAACGCCTGATCCATTCAATGTCTATTTTTGTGTTCTTTTGTGTTTGACTCTCCATTCTGTGTCGGTTCTTCTTTATCGGTTCTTCTTTGTCGGTTTATCTCCTCTGTTCTCTGTCTGTCTCTGTTTGTCTGTTTCTACATCTGAAGGTTCAATATGGGAGTGGGAATCGGTGTGTTCAGACGACAGGGTGACAATAGCACGAGGGTATGGGAATCAAGAAATCATAGGATATGAGGACAATCAATAGGATCAACAGCGATATTGGGATGGGGTTCACATACCATTTTGTGTGATGTGTTGTAAGTGAGACGGAAAACGAGACAAAATTTTCGTTGAGGAAGAGCGCTCGGTGCCTGCATGGACGATGCGAAGACCTGCAGGGAGTGCGAAATGTGTTGTCACGTGTGATTAGGGCCCCAGCCCTCGCGCGTCGCAGCCGTCTCCACCATCAATCATTACCCACTGATGATACACCACTACACCTCTACACCTCTACATCACTATGATAGTTAACAGTGTCTTTGTATCTCAAGGTACTCCTTCGCTTAAATATCACGAATAATTGTGATTTAAAATTATCCCAACAATAGTATGCACGGAGTACCAGGGACCACCAAGGCGGTGATTCTGCCACGTGACACTCACTGCTTCATAATCCAGACGCCAAGACCGATCCTTAACCCTGGACTCGATAATGACATCCAAGCTCTAAGCCCTGAAGTAAGAGTACCACACTTATTAAGTACTATACGCGTGTACTCTCTCCAATCCTGTACACGGTCCATACTGCTACTCTACTACTACTCTACCAAGAATACCACCACTACCACTCTACTACTCTGATCCTACTGTAATTTGACTGCTCCTAGTCTAGAATACTACTGATTACCGACTATTGACACTATGCTACTGACTACTGTACAGTCTACATAAATCCTCTGTACTTCTATATGGCACTACTACAGCGATTACCTGACTATGATTACCTGACTACGACTACCTGACTACGATTACCTGAATACGACTCCCCGAATACGACTACCTGACTACGACTCCCTGAATAAGACTACCTGACTACGACAACTACTCGGAGCTAAGTATTGGGGAATTATGAAAGATACTTGGAGCACGGGTTCCGTGTTGAATTGTGAGTGGACTGAAGTGGATCTCTATATCTATTACACTAGTGAATACACACCTAGTCCAGTGAATACACACCTAGTCCAGTGAATACACACCTAGTCCAGTGAATACACACCTACTTGTGGTCGATACCTTTTTATGTCTACCTTGCTTATAAAAATTGTGATACGTCTATAAAAATTGTGATACGTCTATGAGGATGGTTATGAGCTCTGGTTATGAGCTCTGGGGTGGACTTGGCTCTACCCCACCACACTCCAATGTTCATTTAAATCTATACTATAACTATGCTATATCTGTACTGCTACCCTATACCGAGGCCTCTATTCATGAATATATAGTTATTTTTCATGGCACGTTTCAATGTTTCTGCTTTTCATGGAAAGCGCACTTCTCAAAGAAAACGCGCAACTTATCTCTATTTGCTGAAAAAAGTGCGGACTTTCGTAACTACAAATATCAATGATTCACGTTGATAAATTCCATACCACGGTTAAATACTATTTTTTTTTATCGTACAGCTGGCCAGGTAAAGTACCTTTGGACTAAATCAATTACATTTTCCATCCCAAAAATTCGTCTTTCTATACCAAGGTATTTATAGTTTGTATATATGACTATTGCGACTCACCACTAGGGCAGAATCAGCAAAGTCATTTCTAAACTACCACCAAATTGGAGTGGGGTAGAACCTAACTCCTCCAAATTCTCTCCATAAACATGATAACAGAATTATTATTTACTAAAATCTTGAATACTCCATACTCATCTATTCGTAGTCTACACTCTTCTCTATACTCTTCTGTACACTCCACTTCATACTCTTCTGTACACTCTTCTCTACACTCTTCTCTACACTCTTCTCTACACTCTTCTCTACACTCTTCTCTATACTCTTCTCTATACTGTTACTCCACTCCATACTCAAGTCTCTCTATTACTCCATACTCGTTAAATATACAATACTGTACTGCATCCTCTGTCAAATATACTGTACTCCATACACTATTCTATACTCCATACTGTTAAGTATACTGTACTACTTTACACTCGTAATTTGGTCTACAACTTTCATAGTGTCTACTCCATACTCCATTCTATTCTCTATCCCATACTCTTCTCTTCTCTTTTTTCACAACCCGAATTGGTCACTCCATCCTTAGTGTGGAGGCTGCCATAACCAAAGACCGTTTGCCGAGTTGGAGGCTGCTGGAAAATCTTGGTATTATATAAAACCAAGTCTTATTTCCATAACTAATACCAAGTCTTATTTCCATACCTAATACCAAGTCTTATTTCCATACCTAATACCAAATAAACCTTATCAAAATAACCGAAATTTACAAGACTCCGACTGTACATACAAGTTAACATTTCAATCACCTCATCCATTAGTAAAGCAGTGTATAGCAATTAATCAACATTGACCGTCTTTTAGATTTCCTACTTTTTAGAAATTACAATTTAGGAGTATCCACTACTATGCTATATTAATTATCGCCGATTTATTTTTATAACTTGGAAATTAACTCAGCCATGGATCAGAAATCAAGGCCAGGGATTAGGACTGATGGTATAGAGAACCTCTAGTAGTAGTTCTTTTTCTAAAGATATTGAAACGGGAAGTTTAAGTTCAAGCCGACTCTAGCATTCAATACTACCTCGACAGCAGAGGTATGAAGTACGTCAGTATTACTGGTGGTCGGGAGAACTTCCTTATAGTAGGTATACCAAGAGGTTTGTAGGCATGAGCACCGAGACTGGCTTTAGACCTCCGACGATCTATGATGGTTATTCAAGGTATTGTCCACCAATTACACCTCCACCAATTACACCTCCACCAATTACACCTCCACTCTTCTCCACTCTTCTCTACTCTACAAACAGTACTTTACTGGTACTTATACTCACTTACAACAGTCTACTCTACTCTATTATTTCCAGAAGTCTACTGCAGAGTATTGGAACTATGGTGATCTACACTCTACCTATTCCTACCTATCCTCTACCTATCCCTACTCTATCCTCTATACACTTAGCTCATTCTCTACTCTCTACTCTCCACTGTACCAACAGTCAACTTGATATCTACTCTATACCATCTCTATACTTATCCTTGAGTAAGAGCTACATTACCTAGAGTAAGATAAGCTCAAATGCTATATGTTTTGAATATTTCTTCCTTTACTATTGAGTCAATGTGGAAAAATAAGATCGAAGCATGGTCGGATAAAAAGGAAAACAAGATACAAGAGGAATCTTGTCATGTGGCCTGAAACGAACTCTATTCTACACATGCCATCAATCATATTATTATCAAATACATGTTTGTAATTAACATATCTAGAAAGATTCACACTACCAATAGTAGTCAAAACCAATTCATAACTTGTTCATTATGCGGTTGAACGATCCTAATAAATATTTACTATTGGCTACTCTCTACTCTCTACACTATACTAACAGCATACTCTATACGGTACGGTCTATACTATACAAGGGTTTCAGTATAGTCCTCCTCTCTTCTCTCTACTCTTTACTCTTTACTATACAGTAGCTCTCACAGTGGCTCGCACAGTAGCTGTGGTGAATGTTGAGAGTGAGAAATGCTGAGAAATGCTGAGAATGGACTGGACTGGCTGGACTGAATGCGCGGACCGTAGAACACACCCTCCACCATCGATTCCGTAGTGAGTAGTAGTTGGAGCATCACCTCGCAATATAAGTATGCACCATCAACAATAAATTCACACACCGCACACTTAATTATGAGGAACCAAATTTAAAACCTTTGGAACAACTCGTGGGATCATCGCCTCTTTTATACTTGGCTTGCTTTTGTGTATTTGAAACTGCATTTTTATTTCGTGATTTGATCCGTGTTTGATCCGTGTTTGATCCGTGTTGGATCCGTGTTGGATTGTGTGTTGGATTGTGGTTTCAATGTCTCACTGGGGTCAGTGGTGGGTTCTGGGATGGAATGTATTAGTGGTGGTGTGACTGGACTGCGGCTGTCGCGTGAGAAGTGCCGGGGCTTGAGCTGAGCCGTGAGCCCGAGCCCCGAGCCCCGAGCCCGACTCCGCACTCTCCTCACTGGCCTCATAGGCTCTACTGTCAATATGGTGTTGTCTTGAAAGGAGGTTATTGTAGAAGCTTTGGGTAAGAGGGACTTTTTGCGTACCTCGGGCACTATTATGGCGAGTACAGCGGAGTGGGCCACTGACTACCGAAGTAACGAGGCGGTGTGCTACAAAGGTATTGAGGAGGCTTGTATTATGTAGAGCTACTATCTACAACAAAAGAGAACGGTGAATTAAAAGACCGCAGCAGTCTACACGGATTATACATTGCATGCATTCAATATCACGAGCAGCAGAATGACAAGATGAGCAAGCCACTTGGCCAAGAATTAAACGGATAATTACAGGCATTCCGCTTAGTTGGACTTTCTCAAGTTGTTGGACAACCAGTCCAAACCATCATACAAACCGTCTCCGGTGGTGGCACACGTGGACTGGATGTACCAAGGTCTTTGTCTGATGGAGTGCAAGCCCAACTTCTCGGTGATCTCGGCAGCGTTCATGGCGTTGGGCAAATCCTGCTTGTTGGCAAGCACCAACAACAAGGCGTTTCTCAACTCATCCTCGTTAAGCATTTGCTGCAATTCCTCTCTAGCTTCGGCGACACGGTCTCTATCGTTAGAGTCGACGACGAAAATGATACCCTGGGAGTTTTGGTAGTAGTATCTCCACAAAGGTCTAATCTTGTCTTGTCCTCCCACATCCCACACAGTAAAAGAAATGTTTCTGTATTCGACAGTCTCAACATTGAAACCAATGGTGGGGATGGTGGTGACAATCTCTCCGAGCTTCAACTTGTACAAGATGGTCGTCTTACCAGCACCGTCCAAACCAACCATCAATATTCTCATTTCCTTGTTACCAAAGAGGTTGCTGAACAACTTAGAGAATGACAAACCCATTTTTTCCCGCTTGAGTGTTTTTTTTTTCTCCTTTATTAGAATTGCTTTATAAAACTGCAGAGTGATTCAATCGATCCCGTTTCAAGATACCTTGGAGTGTAGCAGTTGGTCAAGAACAGCTGATGATTTCAAGTCACAAATTCCGGGGCTAAGGCGGCGTTCGGTGGTGTGAAAAGAGATTTTCTGTTTAGAATCAGGATGTCGAATCTGAATGAACAGCAAATCGCGGGAACATTGACACCGTACAGGTTTGGTCGTGCGCGGCTCGGGCCTCCACCGCGTCCTGTTGCCGCCAAACCAATAGAAAGAGAAAAAGAAAAAAAAATTCGTGTGCTTGCAGCGCGCGCTATTCGTGCTTTTCCTGTGCCCTTCCTTGGTCTGTGGTGTATATAGCTACTATGGTGTATATAGTTAATATGGTGTAGTTGGGGTAATTAAAGGTGGTGGGGTGAAACCAGAGTGAAACATGCCTGAAACAAGCTTAAAACATGCCTGAAACATGTCTGGGGGGGGAAGGGTTTTTATGCACTTCACCGTGTTTCAGAATGTGTGCCTGGATATAGAACTAACGGGCGACCAATCTAGGCCTGTCTGTAGTAACTTTAATCTCGGGCCTTCAGACGATCATAGTCTCGTGACTAGACATTACACGTGAATTTTAAGTTCTTCTCTGGGTGATTTCTAAAATTCTTCTCTAGATTTTTTTTTTAATTATTTCTTCACTTATTGCTTAAGTTTTAAACTTTCTTTTTTTTTTTTTTTCAATTCATTGTCAATTCATTGAATAATTTCTAGACTTTTACTTTTTCCTCTTCTACTTTTTGACTCGTTTTTATTGTGTGCGAACGGTGGAAAAGAGTGTCGCTCGGTGCAGTGCTCTGCTTCCGAGTAGGTCACCATGAAAAAATTATTTCCTCCGCCCCTTTCTATAATGCTAAATTGGAGTGCCTCCCAGATCATGGTTTAATGCAGCTTTCAAGAGGCTGGTTATACCCAGACAAATTATTGTAGACCTAGACTAGGATCCTTGATAATCCATAATCTTGCAGCCTAATCTAGCCTCAAATAGACTTCACTCTAGACTCCACAGACTCCAGAGACTTCACTCTAGACTCCACGGACTCCAGAGACTCCACTCTAGACTCCACTCTAGACTCCAGTATGGACTCCAGTATATAATATACGACCCAGAAGGGAATCTAGTTTCTCTCTGACTAGACTCCATAGTGTAGGGCCTCGTAATAAAGAAATCGATATAGTAGACTCCATGATAAAGACCTCACCATATACAAATTCGAATAGTGCCTCATACTAAAGAATTCATAATGTAAGGCTCATAATAAGGAACTCTTCATATAGGATTTCACAGTGAGGATTCTTGAATAGTACCTCGTATAGGGGACTATGCGAAATAGTACCCTAGACTGCGTTTCGAGTGAGACTTCAAACCGAGACTCTAGAGGGAGACTGCCATATGAAGGCATAACGTAAAACACTAGTTTAAAAACTAGGTCATCGTAATTAAGACTCCATAATCATGACTCCGTATTAAGACTCGATGATTAAGACTCCACTGATGAGACTCCATTATTTTGGACTCTGTCTAGGACTCTGAACATGATTTCTGGTATCTAGGATCTAGATTTCTCTTGAGTTTCAATCACTGAGAGTATAATGATGTGTGCAGCCCCTGGCTTACTTGCCCACATTGAATTTGGACCGAGAATAGCGCTGCAATGCCCGGATGAACACCGCATAGTTGACGCTTGTATTGTCGTTTTCCCAGTACATTTCCAGGAGCCGCGTGTGCCAAGGAGGGTAATCCTGTAAGTCTAGCACGGGCCCGAAACAAATCAACAAGTCGGGTTCGGGCCCCACCAACTCGCTGAGCTCCTCGTCGATCAACTTCACCGTAATGTCGTCCACCGAGAGCTCCTTATTAGCAGTAAGCTCACTGATGGTTTTTGTAAGTTCCACTATGGTGGGCTTACCGTCAATACGGGAAATCAACGAAATTTCAAGGTCCGCCGCCAGGGGATCATCACCTTCAAAGAGCGTGACGTTGGAGTGAGGCACCTTCAACAAGACGCGGGGCGTGGGAATGCCAAAGTAGCTGCGCAAGTTGCGGGCCACGTAACGTTGCAATTCGGGGAGCGACGTTTTCACCGCACCGCTATACTCATAGATGGTCAAGCTGGGGATCCCTGCTCCCAAACACCAGGCTGCAATTTCAGAAATATCTGCAATGAGCCCCTCCACCCCGCCATTTTCGTCAGTATCCAGCTTCAAGTCCACAATACAACTGATCCGCCGCGGTATCTTTTGTAATTTGGTGACGTCATCCCGGATCACCTGTGGTGAGTTGTTGGGGAAATAGGCCATGGAGTACACCCGAAGGAAGACCTTGTTGTACACAAACTGTAAGTTGCGGACAATGGACATGACGAAGAAAATGCTGAGTAGAATGGCATAGCGCAAGTAGTACGAGCTCCGGGCCACGAGCGTGTTGTCAAGAAGTGCCATGTGAAGAGAGTGGCGGTTACAAAACGACGAGCTCCATATAAGTAGTAGTGATGGTGCACGGGTGTATGTGTTTTTGGGGTGCGGTGTGTGGGTCTCGTATCAAATAGTGCACGAGCCATTGAGACAAGAGTGATGCTTGTGACGCGGTGTACTGGTGTCGCAGCACATACTGACGCCAAGAACACCCGCATTCGCACGATCCGTCTAGCCCGTTTCAGATTAGTAAAGCGCACCTTGAAACATAGCTCATTCTTCGTTGCATCCGTGAAGAGCAACGCTGCTAGCGCTCACACACTCTCATGACGCTACGACAAATAAAAGGCTCCCTCCGGACTTTTCTAGGGGAGCAGCCCCACCCCCACACAGACCCCCACAACGACGACAAGGATAGCTTCACTCCGTCGCGTGACAACCCATCGTCGGGCAGTGCCGTGACTGTGGGTTTAGTGGCGGCCGTCGGCGGGTTTTTATACGGCTACGACACGGGGCTTATCAACGATATCATGGAGATGCGGTACGTCAAGAAGGAGATCCCGGCCAACGGCACCAATTTCACTGTGCACGAGCGGGCCTTGATCACGGCTATATTGTCCTTGGGAACGTTTTTCGGGGCGTTGGTTGCTCCGCTTGTTTCCGATTCCTATGGGCGCAAGTTTTCCATTATAACTTCGGCTGCAGTAGTGTTTAATGTGGGGACCATTCTTCAGGTGTCTGCCACGAGCGTTGCTCTATTGTGCGTGGGCAGGTCTGTTTCAGGCGTGGCCGTGGGGATCTTGTCTGCCATTGTGCCCTTATACCAGGCCGAAGCCTCGCCCAAATGGGTACGTGGATCTATTGTGTTCACCTACCAGTGGGCCATCACATGGGGCCTTTTAATCGCGCTGGCCATTTGCCAGGGCACCCGCAAAATCGACTCCAGTGCCTCCTACCGTATACCGATCGGGGTGCAGTTTCTCTGGTCGATTTTTCTTTGTGTGGGTATGTTCTTTCTTCCCGAGAGCCCGCGGTACTACGTTCAAAAGAACGACCTTCAAAAAGCATTGGTGAGTTTGCATAAACTACGACGGTTGTCGCCCGACGACCCGGACTTGATCGAGGAGCTTGTGGAGATCAAGGCCAACTACGATTACGAGATGTCGTTTGGCCGAATCACATATCTCGACTGTTTCCGCCTGGGCGGAGGCCGCCACAAGCAAGGCTTGCGCATGATCACGGGGATAGGCATCCAGACGTTCCAGCAGTGCTCGGGGATCAATTTTATCTTCTACTACGGAGTCAACTTTTTTGCCTCCACGGGTGTGCAAAACTATTACATCATCTCGTTCGTGACGTACCTCGTCAACGTGATCTTTACTCTTCCTGGCATCTACTTCATCGATATCATTGGGAGAAGGCAACTCTTGCTTCTTGGAGGAGTGGGCATGTCGGTGAGCAACTTCATTATTGCTATTGTGGGAGTTACTATGACGTCAACAGATGCCAAGTCCGTGGTGAGCATACTCTTCTCGTGTATCTTCATAGCGTGCTTTGCCTCTTCGTGGGGTGGGTGTACATGGGCCATCTGCTCGGACATCTACGGTATCAGTATCCGGCAAAAGGCAGTTTCCATCACGGCTGCCACCAACTGGTTGATCAACTTTGTGTTTGCCTACATCACGCCATACTTGATCCACACGGTGTCACACACTGCAGCATTAGGCAACAAGATCTTCTTCATCTGGGGCAGCTTGAACTTTGCCGGGTTGGTGTTTGTATACTTCATGGTGTACGAAACCAAGGGCTTGCGGCTTGAGGAGGTGGACTTGATGTACAAGGAGTGCTCCAACTCACGGCTATCCACCAAGTTCCAGAGCAAGCGGTTCGACATGTCCCATTTGGCCAACGAAGGAGGGATTCACAGTCTCGTCAACACGCCTCCCAACGAGTGGACACTTGAATACATACATAACGGCAAGGACCATTCCAACACCTCGTCATCCCCCGGAGCAGACCAGGTCCGCACGGCCTTGGAGGCAGCGGAATTGAGCTCCATCCAGGAAAACTTCAGTTGGTCCGAGCATCCGTACACGACGGCGGTCCCTGCTGGCTTAGGGCCCAACATAAGCAGCCTCTCGCCAGGGGTGAGCGACACCTCCAGCGAGTCCAGCGACAATGTCTCGGAATCAAGCAACGATTACCAGAGATATCTTAGAGATCTCCAGGCGGAAACCGTGGGAGAGTCGCGCCAACCTCTGACCTCCTTCACTTCGGCATCCATTGCTCGTGGCCCGGGCAGCACGAAGAAACCCGGGGCCAAGGCCCGCCGGTCGGAGCCTTACAACTACAGTGGGGCCTCTGGGATGAACTCGGCCTCGCGGTCGGGGTCTTACATGTCGGCCATGAACGGGAAGAATGAGTCGCTCGACTTGCAAATGAGCAGCAATGGCAATATGAAGATTATCGCCGCGCCATTTTACACCGAGCCTCCTAGCGACTCCGACTCCGACTCTGACAATGAATATGATCCCCAGACGCAGGCCCGGAACCATAATGGAGTCCCCTAGACCGGGTTCAACACATATCATGCCACTACTAAACTGACAATTGGCGGAAAAAGAAGTATCAGTTGATACTGCCAATACTTAGCCTAACAAGGCATCTATTTATGACAATTACCTTGGTGCTGAATCACTTACTGAGAACAATTGAGATTGATTGATACTGGATGGCATGCACCAGAGTGTCCACAATCGAGGTGTCAATATTGATTCTTCAAGCCTTAAGCAGCGGGACTTTGCAAAGATGATAACCTGGTCAAACACATTCAAGCAGCTCTTTGCTTGAAAAAAAGACAACAACTTGATGGAATCATTTAATTCCGGCTGATGAAATCCCGGCTGATTAAATCCCGGCTGATTGAATTCCAAATCACCAAACTTGTCACTTGATGTTCGAGCAATTCTCCGTTCATCCATTCTTCTGTTGCATGACCAACCATACAGATTTACCGATTTGTAATGATTTGCATCTTCCTAGGTAACTTTCAATACCAACAATGCTACTTTTAAGCTTATTCTTGATATCACACGTGCATCCCACTCCTAGAGTCAAGTCTGTCTCAGTCTTGTCTCGGGCTTGTCTCGGGCTTGGTCTTGGAACTTATTTCCTGTACATAACGACCCCGGTGTCTTCAAATAACCATGTGAGTCTGTCCAGTCCCCACTACCTCCAAGTTTCCCAGCCCTTTCTCTATATTTTTCTGTTCCTCTTTCTTTTTTTCTCTCTCTTTTTTTCTTTTTCCTTTCTTTCCATTTCTGTCTTTTGTCTTCTCTGACTTTAATGTAAATCCACTGACCAGTGATGCCCACAAACTGTCCACTCCCTTGAAACTTCCCGTAAAACTGGCCAGGAAAATACTTTGAACGAATCGTACGCCTCCATCTTTTTCCTGAAAAAAAAAAATTGGTATACCAGAAAATGCCCCTTTACTAGCTTTTCTATAAACACTGCAATATACACTTCTATATACACTACTATACTATTATATACACTACTAAACTGTTATATACACTACTGCACTGTTACACACTACTGCACTGTTACACACTACTGCACTGTTACACACTACTATCCTATGACACTCCATCTTTCACTATCTTACTAAAACCTTTTAGGTAAGCTGAAACTCGTGCTTTTTCCGACCTTAAGTCTGGTCTTACAAATATTCTATTTCAGGCTTTTCTACGGCGACTGGGGGATTGAATTACTTCTCTACAAGTCATCCTCATTATTCCAATTCTTCCAAATTCTTCCAAATTATTTCTAATTCTTCCAAATTCTTCCAAAGAATTGTTCCCAATTGCAGTACTAAACTGATGCTGACTACGACTATGGACAGGTGGATTTGTTGGTTTCAGTAGACCATGGACTGTGATTGACTCAAACTGAGCCAATGTACAGGAAAGCCATGTGTGAGACTTCAGGCCCTTGACCACCAAACACCAACAAAGATTCCAAAACACCAAAACACCAAAACCATCAAAAACACCAAAACACCAAAAACACCAAAACCACTATGACCAAATACAAAATTTGGTTCTGGAAGGAACTGAAAATTGGACTTTTGCATGATCATCAGACGAAAAGGACTGAGAAACACAGAGCCTCTGGTTTTTTGGACCATCAAGAATTAATGGAGTTGGGAAATTGGAAAAGTGGTTCTGATGTTTGGGAGACTCTTGGTCATGGTATTGAGATGCCCTTAGTAAGGACCTGGTTTGGAGCGTGCGCCTGGACCTTCCATAAAAACATGTTTTTCCGGTCAGCAACATTCATTGGGGGCCGGCAAACGTTAACATTAGCATGTTTAAGAAGTTGCCATTACCGCCGCATTTTGGCATAAAAACAAAAAAGATGTTCCCTTTGGGATAGAACATGCCCAATTAGGAGGCGCGCATGCATCCCAGCGGCCGCACAGTCATCACCAAGGAGGCTTAGCAAGTATAGAACCCCGGGTTTTTCCGAGGGCTTGCCGAGAGATGATGGAAAGATCGTAGGAATGGATCAAGTTCTTTGATTCCCAGGCCCAATGGCCCGTCGGCGTGTCGGCGCGTCGGCTCCACCAGATGATCAGGTGCTTTCGGCCCCGGGCATACGACTGTTTGCATCATGACGTAGTGCGCATGCAAACGAACCATGAGTGACTTGCCCTCGGAACTCGCACGCTTCTCTGAGCTCATGCACAGAGCGACGTGGGGCGACGCCGGATGTGGAATTTTCGCGGGACCGGAACTCGCGCTGCTTGGAATCCACGGCCGGAACTCGCTTCGCGCTGCTTGGAATCCACGGCCGGAACTCGCTTCGCGGCGGATGTTTCGGTTGTCCATGACAATTTAACCAAACAGGTTAAAATCACTCACCCTCCGCAAGGCTTCGAGGCACGGCAGACGCTGAAATCAGCACCGAAAACAACTTTGTGGAAACAACTTTGTGGCTTCAGCCGTGCTTTGCCATGCTGCCATTTGGTATGCCGCTTTTCACCTTCACCCTCTTGTCAATTCCAGCCGTGTACCTTTAGTTCCTCGTACTTGCTTGCTGGCAGATCCTGCTGCCGCTTGCTGTGGTGGTGCACGGGTGTTGGCCTGCCCTGGCCTCATCAAAGCTTCTGAGACATGCACCCGTAGACCCGTACCTCCCACCACCTCACATCCCCACCTCACCTGATCACCAAACATTTGAAACGCCATTGAAACATCGACCCGTTGAACCATCTTTCAAAAAAGATACTCCTTAAAAAACCTCTTATTCCATCCATTATTCTTAAACCCCTCTATTCTCATGTCCAAGTTTGCTGCCCACGAGGCTGCAAGAGATAACCAGGCTGCAGTGTTACAGAGCCTTCTTGACCAAAACCCCAAGGTGGCCGTGTTAAAGGATGAAGACGCCCGTACACCACTCCATTGGGCATGCAGTATGAACCACGAACCCATTGTCAAGATCCTCCTCCCATACACCAAAGGCGATTTAGATGAGTTGGTAGATGATAGTGGCTGGACCCCTGTGCACATTGCGTGTGCTATTGGAAATGACGCCATCGTGGGCTTGTTGATGGCGCACGACCCAAAGCCAGACATAGATCTCCAGACCGGCTCCGGCGCCACGTGTCTTCATTTGGCCACCAGCAAAAGCCATGTGGATCTTGTCAAACTGCTCCTTGATGTATACAAGTGTTCGGTCCGCACCAAGGATAAAAGAGGGTACACTGCCCTCCATAGGGCAGCATCCGTGGGCAACCAGCCCATCATCCGAATGCTCGTGGAAGCCAAGGCCAATGTCAACGCCAAGGATAACGATGGTTGGACGCCCCTTCACCATGCATTGGCGGAAGGACTTGGGGATGTAGGGGTTTTGTTGAGCCAGCTTGGGGCGGATGCTTTGGTGGAAAACGCAGCCGGTGAAACCGCCGCCCAGGTTGCAAATACCGATAGCGTGCGCAAGTACTTTGAACAGCAGTTGGCATGAGCAGCAGTGGGGCGAGCATCTGGGGGCCGATGGCTGGCATGGGGCATGCGCGGCCTGCACAATGCACCCTCGGAACTCGGACATTCCCTGTTTCAGGACAAAGCAAAACAGCGTGTATACAGGCCGATCATGCACACTGCAGAGGGAGGTCCCTAAAATTCACTTGCTGTGGTTTGTTTCTGGAAACGCACATATATAACCTAAATTGCATTGCCTTTTCCCGACCTGGTTTTTTCTCCAACTCCTTAACCAACCAAGTTTTCTTTCTTCTGCACCCTTTCTCCTCAACCTTTCCAGTTGTCGTTGCAGTTGCAAATCCTTAGAATCCGCCCCTTGTTAACCCCCGTCTAACAAATCCAAAACAAAGAAAAAAATAATCATGTTGGCAATTGGAGACACTATCTTGAGATTAGTCAACTTTGTGTTCTTGGTGATCGTCCTCGGTATCACCGGCTCGCTTGCCGCCTCCACCAGCTACCAGTCAAATCCTCAGGTCAACTTTGCCATTTTTGCTGCGACCTTTGCCATCTTGACCTCCAGTTTCTATGGTATCTTGGCGTACCTCTTTGCTGCGTTTGCATGGCCCGTGGTGTTGGCCATCTTTGACTTTTTGAACATTTTGTTCACGTTTGCCGCCGCCACCGCCATTGCCGCCGGTATCAGAGTGCACTCTTGTAGCAACAAGTCCTACGTTGACGGAAACAAGATTGCTCAAGGTTCCAGCGGAAGATGCAGAAAGGCCCAGACCTCCGTGGCCTTCCTTTACTTTTCCTTCTTCATCTTCTTGGCCTCCGGTGTGTTCACCATCATCTCCATCTTTAGAGGTGGGTTGTTTGGCGGCTCGCGCTCCACCGCTAGAGTGGGTGTTCCTTCCACGTCGCAGGCTTAAGTGCTGCCCGCGTGATGTTGTATTAAAATGTCGGTATAATGCACGCCTCATCGGCAGGGCTGGCTGCAAGAATGCCGTCCTCCGATCTAATACCTGTGCGAGACCTCGAGCATTCTCCAATTTATACTGTAATCTATGTCAGGTTTAATATCATGTATAAGTATACCACATTCAAGTAGTACGAGTGTAAAAGTGTGGGGTGAAGAAAGTACCATTAAAAATACTCCATAAAATACTCCATAAAATACTCCATAAAATACTCCATAAAATACTCCATAAAATATAGAGACTGTGGAAGACAAGACTCACTTTTCATGTACCAAGTATGAGCTAAGGTGGAGAGTCCCGGCTAGAAAGTATAGTGTAGTACCAGAAGATCAGTCTGTAGTGTATAGCCGTTTGTTTAGAATCAGAATCAAAAACAGAAGTCGGTGTCTAGTATTATATAAGAGAGTCCGCCAGCTTGCCCGTCAGCTTGCAGAGTGCCTTGGGTATTGAGGCTTATATGCACCAGGCCACGATGCGGGAGATTCTTAGTGCCATCATCTTGCCCACCATTTCGAAGCTCTTGGCCTTGTCCAATGAAATTGATAACGAAGTGGTGTCGGAGGTAATGTAGGACTGCGTGGAGAACTTTGCTACCCAGTTGCAGCCGTTTGGTGTGGACTTGACCAAGAACTTGGTGGAGCATTTCTTGAGGTTAGCCAAACAAATACACGAGGCTGGAGACACTGGGTCGGCCGACGTGGACTTTGGAGCAGCATCTTTCAATGAGTCCAAGCGAGAAACGTCTCGTTTTTGGTTGAAGCCAAGAACTTCTTTAACAGATGAAGAAAAGTCAAAAACTTGGAACCTTGGACTTTCGGGTGGCTCATCGTTCACTTTCTTCTGGGACTTTTCTTCTCCACAGGATCAAGATAAAAATCAAAAGTGAGGAAATGTTCATTCAAATAAAAATGTTCATTTAGACAAAATGTTCATTCAGACAAAATGTTCATTCAGACAAAATGTTCATTTAGAGAATTGAGAAGTGGGAGTAAATATTTGAAAGAATGGAATTGAATTTTTGGAAAAAATGGGGATCTGAAAATTGGCCTATCTTGAAAAATATCTTGAAAATCAATTGTAGAGTATCTCGAAAATCATCTTGAAAATCAATTGTAGAGTATCTTGAAAATTATCTTGTAGAGTATTTTGAAAGTGTCTTGGGAGATCGTTTGTTGGTGTCTCGGGAGATCGTTTGGGGAACCTCCAAAGGTTTTCTAGGGAATCTTTAGAAGACTGGACAGCACCAAACATAATGTACTCCTCATGGACTCGTCTCTGGCACTTCTTGACATTCTCCGCAAAATCCCAAAGTGGAATTTCTTCTCTATTGTCAACGAGTATAGAATATATACCGGCAACTCCAGTGATAGCAGCTATGGAGTGGAGGTATTTTTGGAGATTCTTCAAGTGGAGTTGATTCCCTATGAAAATGAACAGGCTCTAAGAAAACACGAATCCTCCAAAAAATGGTTTTACGCTGACCCCGCCCTCCTCCAGAAGTGTACTGTTTCTGCAAAGCACCACTTCGGACCTCTGCGTCGAGGATGCATTTCCTTCAAACGAAAAGCTCCGCCATGGACTATAAAAACCCCATCCAGATATCAGCTTATGGCTTAAGATAAAGTAAAATTACTTGAACAAATTGGAAATTTTGGGAGAGCATCCATTCCATGTTTTAAGTGTAACTGTTGGTTTGAGTGCGATCGCACATGTTATTTGTGCGACTTAGTGAGATTTCCAAACCAAACTCAAACCAGGGGTTTAGTCAGGGGTTTAAGTTCAACAGAATAAGCCGTTGGCAATGCTTATGCGGATCTTGTTCGGTTGGACAAGTGCTATTATTTCGTTAGGGTCTTGTTGACCCCCGCCGGCCTTCCAAGGAGGCGGATTCGGGACCAATCCCGTTAACTGAAGATCCCCCCTTGACTAAAGAACCCCCCCCCCCTGACTGAAGATCCCCCCTTGACTGAAGATTTGGCTCGGAGAATGTCGCTTACTTTAAGCCGTTCTACCGACGACGGTACTAATTCTACCCCTAAAGGATTATACCAACGGAATGCCTAGAAGGTGTTAGTCGTCTTGAATTGAAGGATTTGGACAATTCCATGATTAAGCTTGGGGTCCAGACTATTCAATCGGCGGTAAACCACTCATTCAACCTTTACACCCGGGAAAGGAAAAGGAAAAGGAAAAGGAAAGGAAAAGGAAAGGAAAGGAAAAGGAAAGGAAGAAGAAAAGGAAGAAAGCAAATACCTAAAAGTATGGGAGGGTATTCTGTGGGGATCGCGTCCTTATATATTCTTTTGGAATTGCAGCCAACGCACGCGCATGTTGTTGCGCTGTTTCATATCCAGCCGCGTGTTTCGGAATGACTACCTCATTGATCTCCAATAACTCTCTTCAGTAAGAGGAGGTGCTGATTGGTTGAGTCATGTATATTCTTAGCTTGTCTTATCTTAGGTTGTCTTATCTTAGTTTGTCTTATAATGTACTGGAAGTAGTGATTTGTTCTACTTATACTAGGGTGAATATCTGTTATTCTCTGACAAAGGCGACGGAGTTGCCTCTTATATAGTTCCCTCAGCCAGGGAGCCCGTATGCACAAGTGGCCCAAGTGTTGTCACGTCGACACACATCTCCTGATATCCTTCCGTAAATATGTCAAAGATGTCCTCATCTGGACAAACTATGCCCATGTAAAACGACTACATGTGCATTCCATGCCCATGCAAAACGTGCAGGAGTCGCAAGGCGCTCACGTTTAACATAGTGTAGCCTCGTGGTGGTCTCTGGTAGTATCTTAGGGTGTACTGGACACAGATGATAATGATCTTTAAAAGCAACACCTTTTCAGTATAAGACTCTCCATCTGGTCAAAACCGCCTCTTGGAAACAATATTTTTTTTATGAATAGTTGGGCCTAGATCTTGGGAGTACAAGTGACTCTCACAAGTGACTCTCAAAAGTGTGGAACTTCAGTAATCATATCAGTCATTTGTATTCTGTTATTTGCTAACTAAGTACTAGAGATAGAAACAACCCTCTACATAAGTGCGACTGGCTGGCCTCTTATATATTCCCTCAGGAAGAGAACCCGTACCTCTTAGTTAGACGACCCTCGTCTAACTCTCATTAGACATGAACTCTATAATTGGCGAGCTCTGGAATTGGCGAGTTCTATAATTGGCCAGCTCTAGAATTGGCTAGATGAGAACACAAACCAACATTGTTCTTTCCAGTACAATGTCTAAGATGTTTAATCTGAAACATACTGCATAAGCATGGAACGCGCATGCACTACGGGAATGCCTTGCGAGGCGTTCACGCTTATCACGATCCTCCAAGATGAACAATGTACAACAACATCATATCTTTAAAATCTCCATACAACTCTGTTCTTGAAAACAAATCAGGGGTTGCCTTCGTGCTGCTTGGGCTTCCGTCGTACTTTGCTTTTTTGCAGCGGTACAAAAACGAGCTCCAGGGGCCTTGGGATACGGCCAAGCCTGTCGTCAGAAGCAACCATCAGTATCAGTGCTCACCATCAGTATCAGTGCTCACCATCAGTATCAGTTCTCACTATCAAATTAATACACCCAGTCCAACACGTAACGGTCGTGCGCCGCCCACCGCGAACCCCCATACCAAAGAAAAATCAACACTACACTTCTCCTCCGAAGTTGAACCCTCGCCTCCCTGCCATTAATCAATCACCGCGAGTCTTTTAAATGGCCCAGAACTATCATACAGAATCATACAGAATCATACAGAATTATACAGAATTATACAGAATCATACAGAATCATACAGAATCATACAGAATTATACAGAATCGGACAAAGGCTGAAGACTCGGTCAATGTATGAGACTTTCGGAATGCCTCGGAATGATGTCGCGGTGAGAACATTCACGGGAAATACCCCGTTACCCTACGGCAACGGCTCAGTATATTTACAAAAATCATACCGTTGTGATGTCCGGAAATCCAGCATTCCAACGTCAACCAAGTAAGAGAAGAAAAACAAGTAAGACAAGTAAAACAAGTAAGAGAAGTAAGAGAAGTAATCCAAGTAATTGTTCAACAAGCAATGGTCCGTTTTAATACGTTCCTAGGGAAGCTTTGGGGTCATAAACTTTCCATTTGACCAAAGGGTTCTTGAACAGAGTCTTGACCAAAAAACTACTCCACCAACTTTACTATTGACTCTATGAATATACTGATACTGATATATGAGACTGTTGATACTTTGGTGTATGCAGAATCCAAAGAGAGTGCAGAAATCTAGTCATTGGGTAATACTATGAGCAGTCGAGGAGACTAGAGACCTGATCATTCGAGAAGAGTGGTTATTCTGGAATCAGCTAGATCCCATAAATACTATTATAGATACTCCAGGGATACTCTAGGAATACTTTAGATTATAGAAGATCTATAGAAGATTCTGAATTAGGCTTATAAAGATACTAATATATATGCGTACTGCATATACTCGCGATATCATCCACCATGGTCCACGACTCAACCACTCCACCACACTCTATCACAATGTCTTTCTTGTCAAGTATAAATTCCTACTATTTATTTATCTTAGATCCACTTACTCTATTCTTTCATTTCGTATGGTATTCTGTATCTCAACACATACTTCAAGCCTATGGCATGGAGATGGGACGCATGTATGACTAACGCTGGTTCTGACGTTTCTTCCGGTCTCTTTCGTACTGGTTCTTCTCGGCTCCCTCCACCGTGGAAATGGAGTTGACAATGCTGGCCATTTTCTTGTGGTAGTCCGAGTACATGGTCTTCTTCTCCTCGATCTGTCTTCTGGCAACAAACTTGGTCTGCTTCCGGATATCCTTGAGCACCAGCTTCTTCTCCTTCTTCACCAAGTTGTTCATCTTCTGCACCTCCTGTCTCTCGCGGTTGAGGTCATACGACTTCTTGTCGGGGTTGAAGTTCTCTTCGAACTTTGGCGCCATGGTCTTGATCGCCAACTTCTTGTGCTCCTGCAACGTCAACGGCTTGCGGCTGCTGCTCATGTTGCTGCTGAGTTTGCTGTACCGGCCCAACATCTGCCCGATTTGTGGCAATGCCTGGCTGTAGTACCGGACTGCCACCTTCAACACTTCTTCAAACATATGCACAACCTCAATGGTTGCGGCCTTGTCTCTCCATAAATCCACGCACTTATCCATGACACTGAGAGATTTGGCAAGAAGATTGAACTTGAACTCGTTTTCATCGGCTGCCTGGCCGAAAAGACTCTGGATCTTCATGGGGCCACCAACCTCTTTCTGTGACCTGTATGACGAGTCAACCGAGAGACTTTCGGACTCTTTGGAGCCAGATGGCAAGAGCGACTGCACACACGTTTTAATGAATGCAACCACTTCTGGCTCATATCTCTTGGCAAACGACTGGTAGCTCAAGAGAATCTCACAGATGGCCAAGCCCTGGCCTAGCCTCTGGGCCGTGGCATTCTGAAGGTCTCCAACCAATATGCTGAGGTACTGGTTCATGATGATCAATGCTGGCGTCACCACCAAGTGGTAGTGGTCGGACGTGGAGAAACAGTACCCTAGCACCACAAAACACACCAAGTCCTGCTTCTGAAGGGTCTGAGCTACCACCCGCTCTTCCACCTGCAAGAGGACATTTCGGATGACATTGATGAGCGCCTCATTGTACTGCTCTGCCAACGAGCGGAGCGTTTTGGTGAGCTCATCCACCATAGCCGAATTGGTGTTTTCCTGGTTGCTCACATGGAGAATATGCTCGAACAAAATCCCCACAAACTCATCGATACGCTCCTTATTGCCTTGGGCAAGCCGAGGATGATACGCCAGCATGAGCTTCTTGATGTGGCCGGCCGTTTCCTTTTCGGTCATGTGTTCTGTCTGCTGCGCAAACTCAGCATGGGTGCTTGGCATGATGAGAGCTGGAGCAGTGGATTTTTTGGGTCTGCCATAGAAGCTTTCAGCGTCCAGGTCCTCTTCTTCTCCTTCTCCTTCTCCTTCTCCATCCTCTAAATCTTCACCTTCCCCATTTTCTTCTCCGTCGTCGCTTCCGGCCCAGAAATCGTCGTCCAAATCATCAGCACCGGCCTCGGCCTCTTCCAACCCGCTCATCCGCTTCATCCGGTCCTCGTTCAACTTCTGCATCTTCTCCCGGTGCTCCTGTGCAAGCTCTTCCTCGGTCTTGGTTCGGTCTGCAGGAACAGCACGACGGTCGTACGTAAGCTCCCGTACCTTGGCGTCGTAGTCAAGATCATCTTTGGTCTTGGCAAAGTTTCCTGAAGCCTTGACCAGTCTCAACTCGCCCAACACATCGGAATATCCATCGTCCAAGTCCATGATCTCCTCCTGGTTCTTCTCGAACGCCTGCTGCCGTTGTTTCTTGTAGAACTTGGACTTGGCTATGACCTCCGCCATCACCTCCTTCTTGGACTTCTTGCGAGCAGGTTCCGAGACTGCATCTTCATCCACATACGTGTTGCCCAGTCCCAGCCCCAAATCCGTACCCTGGGCGTAATCAAGCGACTTACCTGAATGCGTAAGCGAAAACCCGCCATCTTCATCGTCCCCATCGCTTTCATCATCACTTCCCAAAGAAAACACGTTTTGCCGTGAACTTCTCTGCCGTTCCTTTGTGAATCTCTGTAACATCTTCTCTTCCTGCGAGAGGTTCTTGTCCTGCTCTCCAAACCGCTTATCAAGAATTCCTCCCGTTCGGTTCTTGTGTTTCTTCTCCTCGTCATAATCCTGTTTCATGGCATGCTCCACGTGCGTCTTGTTCTTGGCGGTGTCATTGTGCTGCTTGGACCCAGCCTTGACGAACTTACCTCCGGAAATCACACTGTAGTCGTGTTTGGACCGGTTGATGCGCTGGTCGAACCGGTTAAAGTCGTTCCGGATCTTGCCGAGTTGCTCTTCCTTGTCCTCCTTGTCTCTTCTGGTTTCAGAGGGGGCAATCTTGCGGTTTTTCTTCTTGGCGTTGGTCTGGCCCACCAACCCTTTGGCACGAAGCGCCTCTTTGAGCTGTTTCAACTGCGATCCTGCCATCTATAGAAATGCAACTGGCCTGGTCCTGATCTGAAACTGATCTGAAACTGAGTTGAAACTGAGTTGTAACTGTGGAATTCCTGTGGCGTAGGAAATGTGGAGTTGTACGAAGGGTAGTGCAGCAGATGCTTTTTTTTGATGAGATGCGCTGCGCGCACTGCACTTATCGCACTGAGCTGCTGAGCCATCCAGCTGCAAACACCACCACCACCAACTTCAGTACCATAATTCTTGACCAATGAAAATCGACCATTTCATTTCCATTTTCATCTTCTCCATTGCCTTTAATTACATCCACCATTTCTCTCGCTATTGCGCTTCTTGTTTGGAGAACTGGTTGATCATGCCTAGCACTCCCTTGCGGCCCTTATCCTTGACCTTGATGCTCTCGACCATGGACGGGTTCAAGTCGTAGGAGTTACCTATATCATCGTGTCTTTTTCCATGACCCAAGACTGAGGGCAGGACATTTTTGGCGGAAGTTGGTCGTTCTTGCTCATGTGCCGCTTTGGGTCCTTTGTTGCCGTAGCTCTCGAGAAAGTACATGTACGACTTGATCATTTTGTCGTCTTGGTAATAATCGTCAAGCCCATCCAACTCGCCTTCGCTGGAACTGTCGGAATCGGACCGTGTGGCCTTGGCCTTTTTGGCTTTATCCTTGCGTTTCTGCGTCGCCTTATGCGAGGCCTTGGTTCCAACCATCATGTTCTTATCCTTCTCCTCGAAATTGAACATGGCAAAATAGCACACGTGCCCAAGTCCATCCACGTGGATCGTGTACTCCCGGAAGAAATCGATGATGGCACTGGAATTGTTGGAGATTTTGAACCAGAGCACGAACGGCGTGAGAATCAAACTCAAGATCTCGTTGAGGATGATCACGATCTTCAAGTTGTAGAGCTCACAGAACTTGTTCTTGACCTCCACCGTGTGGAGCCGTCCGTTCCAGGAGCTGGGCAAGTAGTGTGTGAATTGGGACACGTACCTGAGGCTGGCCTCGGGGTCGTAGAAAAAGGAGGCTGCTCTGGAGTTGGTATTTTCTGCCGTGCTGGTGATTTGTGAAGCCTTTTCGGGGTTTGTTGACACTGCAAACAACGTACCGAGGATACTGATGTAGAACAACGTGCTTCTTCCCTCGGTTAGCTCAAATGACCAGAAGTTATGCTCCTCGTTTTCAAACAACAATCCCATAATCACTAGAACGGCAATCAAAGCACCTGTAACAAAGTTGACCAACGTCAACAAGTTGATGACAAGCACGCTGCTTGGAAATTGGCTGATGTAAGTATTAGCAGGGCCAATGGAGAGGTGCAAGCGTTTGTTGAAGAAATGGGATAATTCATTGAACTCTCTCAACTTCCACTCGGCCCAAGGAGTATATTGTCTGAGTCCTAACAAAGACGCCGGGTTGGCCTTGTACTCGTTGAAGTAGCGGAAAAAATATAGGAGCACAAAATATATGACGATGAAAGGACAAAGTAGGAGGTTTATAATGGCCGCCATTTTGAACCGTGAGTTGAGTTCCTGGGACATCAGATTGCGAGATGCTTCTTTTAAAACGCTGGGGTTGACCTGGCCATTATCGTTGAAGATGAAGTTGTTGATGCAAATCTTGATGTTCCACTCCAATGTCCGCGTGAGAACAGACTTGCTGGAGGCTATTTCAGATAAAAATCGTGGTAGAGGGATTGCAATGTCCAACACATCCTTGTTAATAAGTGCAATCATGTAATTTTCCTTGCGCATGATGCGGTTGGCAATGTCATGGGCATTCAAACGCACCTTGGAGTTGAGGTCGTTCATGTACAGCAGAGAACGGTGGCTGGAAGCAGTCAAGGAGTTCTGGTCCTTCAAGAGCATTATGCGTTCCACAATGGTGGACCACGAGATGGTCATGAGTTCTCCATCGTCTGCTATATCGAGCAAGTGCCTGTAGAAGTTCCTAAGCTCGGATAGCTTGTACTTGGCGTCGAAGTAGAGCTGGAGCACACGGAGCCCGATGTAGCCTAAGAATCCAAGGAGGAGGAACTTGACGGACGCTGGGACCCGGTGGATGAGAAACCCTTGGATCACGAGGTCCTTAAGCGTGATAACCGAGCCCGAACTGGATTGCCAGTGACTGAAAAACTTGTCATAGTCGATTCCCCACCTAAGAAACGTGGTGAGCAAAAGCGTAAAGATCAAAATCAAAAGGTCAACAATGCGGCTGGCCAAAATGCTCATGAGTCCCTTGCCTCGATAGTAATAGTACACATCAATAAGAAACTCGTCCATATTAACGATATTGGCCCATAAGTAGAGTGCCCGCTCCTTGGGAGGAATGTGGATCTTATTGGTGCCACGCCTCTGGTACTGAGGCCGAACGGGCTTCTGTTGTGCAGTCTGTTTCCGAAAAGACACGTTGGCGTTGAAAAGCGGTAGGTTTTGGTCAGCTTTCCCGTTGTTTCGGCCCGGAAGCTGGAACATCACGGACCGTTCGGTCTCCAAGGCCTTTTTTGAAGGCGAAGGCGGTTTTAACGCCGTCGCTAGGGGCCTTGTTCCATCCTTAAGCGGCCGTAACCCTTCAAGTAATGGAGATGGAGGACCCAGGGAGTCGCTGTACACGTCCAGATCCGGTTCCGAATCAAGCAAGTTCTTGTCTTGATTTGGCCGGTCGGCATTGAGCCGTTTGGAAAAGTCCGGAGGCGAGTACTGGAGCGGATCCAGGGTTCGGTGCAAAAACCCGTGTGAATCCAAGTTCCGGTCCAACAATCTGTCTGAATCCTGGTTTCTCTCCCTCCCCCTTCTTTCTGCATCATGGTCTGGATTTAAGAAACTCTCCGTGAATCCCCCCGTGCTCTCCATACTGGTGGGCGCTTGCATGCCTAGCAGGTCCTCCTCGTCATAGTAGTGGTAGTTCTCATTCAAGCGGCTGTAGACGGAATGTAGGCCAAACACACGCAGGAGAAACGTGTCTGTGTGAGCCGAATTGTCATCTTCGTTTCCGTGCGGAGTGTATGACATGGTCGGGGGCGGCAAGGTTGGTGGCAAGGCGTGGCAAGGCGTGGCAAGGTGTGGTAAGGTGTGGTTTGGCTGGTCAAGTGAAGAGTGTGGAGCAGTGATAGCGCGCGGTCGTTATCGCCTGGTGTATAAGCTGTGCGGCTGCATCACCTGCCTACAACACATCCATATCCATCTATATTATATATATCTATATCCATATGTATATTGATATTGCTATTTTCAGTAAATTGGTTTAAAATTGAATTCTCCGGAATACCAAACATACTAGTATATGATACAATAGTCCAGGCTTCCAAGAGTGCTAGTGACATTATCAGGGCGTATTGAGGTTTTCTTCCTAGTTCAAACATCATGAATAATATAACCATAAATTAGTTGACTTGGCATTTCTTTTCACGTCCTATTTCTTTTGAAGTCCTATTTCTTTTGAAGTCCTATTTCTTTTCACGTCCTATTCTTTCACGTCCTAATTTTTCGGGTCTGTGGGGTCATTTTGACCCGTGTCGAAGATCTAGTCAATAAGAGTGTTCACCATTGAGTCATGGTGAAGTCCAGAAAAAAAGTATTCACCACTGAATCATGAGGTACTCGAGTATGAATGAATTGATACATTCTATAGGTCTTCCACTTTCGGTGCATGCCTATATTCTTTAAGGGTGCCAAGGGGCGAGAGTCAAGCCATGAAAAAAAGTGGTTGTAAATTGTAAAGGGATTGGGGTTCTTATATAATACTCTCCTGCTTTTGTGTGCATGCGGTTGCCACCATTCTGAAACAGCTGCAAAGAAATATGCTGCAAAGAAAAACTCGGGTATATAAAGTCGCACGCTTCCCTTATTTCGCGGGTCTACCATTTAATTCCTCCTTTTTCTTCCTCCCCTTGAGGTCCTTCTTATCAGGCCTCTGAGATTGCCAAATTGTCAAAACAATGATACATTGATAGTGTATGATAGAGCCCTAGGTTTTGATCCCCATCACTACTACTATTGCCAGTACTAATACCAGTACTAATACCAGTACTAATACCAGTACTGCTGATACTACTCCTGTCCAAGGCGTTTCAATTGAGTGGTGAAATATTATTAAGGGCTAGTATTGAATCTTGGTGGTGGTAGGACGATTGTGGGAGTGGGTGTTTCAATGATGCGAAATAGGACAATTACGTTATATGGGTACGTATGCTCATAATGGGTAAGAGATGACAACTCTAGATTTCCCGTACTATGCAATGAACAATATAAAACTTCCAGGCAATGAGTTGATGTTTAGAGGATTAGGAAATGAGACGATGGAAAATGGGCCCTGGACCATCAGACAATTAAAGATTGGACAATCAGACAATAAAAGATTGGCATTAGACAATTAAAGTCTGCCGAATACACCCCAAACTTCTACACCTGACAACTGACATTCTTCTAGACCTGACAACTGACATTACCCAATTAGACAAGTTGGACGATTACATAACAATAGACAATTGACATGAGACAACAGGCTTTAGACAATGGACAATACACAATTTAAGCTATCCTGGCTTCTACACTCCCAAAGTCTTAGTTCTCTTCTAGTTGCACAGACTACTAATGAACCAGTATAGCAGTATAGTAGTAGTATAGTATAGTGATATAGTGTAGTAGTGTAGTGATATAGTGTGGTAGTGTAGTGATATAGTGTGGTAGTGTAGTGATATAGTGTGGTAGTGTAGTGATATAGTGTGGTAGTGTAGTGAAAGGCTAAATCACATTCAGTAGTGTTTTAACCAAATTTCCATGGTATGGCGATCCACCGCTATTTATAGGCTGAGCTGGCCGAACGCTTATCTGTGAGGGGTAATCAGTGTGGCTGATTAGTCTGTGAGGGGAACACCAAGCTTATCTCAAACAGTGCCAGTACCAATAGTGGTATTGTTGGTAGTAGCTTTTTTTTGGGTTCCAATGCCTTGATATCACGACTGCATACAGGAATGGACCAGAAGATGTTAGGAAACCCCCCCAATATTTCTGTATGGCTGTAGTAGACGATTTCTGTTGGTTCCCCCAAGAAATGAAACAGCATGACGGAGTATGGGCAGGTGCGCGCACCCATTTGGCCCAGTGCTTCTAACCCTGTTTCATACCAGCACCAATAGACAAACGTCTGGAAAAAGAGGTGATCGATGGTGCAATGAAAACAGGCCAAATCATGGAACACGAGAAATACTAGAAATCGATTACTAGAAATAGAAGACCAGAAGCAGAGTACTATAAATAGATTACTATAAATAGATTACTGATTTGGAGTACTAATTTGGAGTACGAGAAGAAAAAGAAATAAAAGATTAAATACCGATAATTGTGGTACGTTAAGTGGGTGGTACATTAAGTGGGTGGTACGTTTGGTGGGTGGTGGATTGCTAAATTCCATCCTCACACATCCTAACAATTCGCGCAGACGGAATTTGGAAGAGTATATTTAGGTTTGGGGACGAAAAAAAAAAATGAGTGAATAAGTGTACTGGTCTATGTGAATGGGTGTACTGGTCTCTGTGAATGGAGTAGAAGTGGAGGTCTGGATGTTTGGGGAATTTGACTGTTGGATTTTGTAGGCTTGGATTTGTGGGCTTGAATTTGTAGGCTTGAATTTGCAGGCTTGAATTTGCAGGACTTTGCCTGAAACACCATCGGGTTGAGGCGAGAAATGTCGTGATTAGTAGCCTTCGCATCGAGAATGCGCGCAGGTGCAGTCTGGCGCCAGTTGCAACTTCGCTAAACTTTATTAACAGTGCACCACAGCGAAGCGCGCCAAGCCTTGGCTGCGGATGCCAAGTTTCAGCACTGAAACGGGGGTTCTGGTGCGGAATGCTTGGGTTTTCTTGGTACCACCTTAGGTCCTTGGGCCCTTGGGTCCTTGGAATGTGGCCACGTGACGCGGCTCCCTCCCTTTTTTTTTATTTTTACTTTTTTTATTTCTCCTTTTTTATTTCTCCTTTTTTATTTTTCTTCCCCGCCGGCCCCTGCTGTCGCACTTAGAATAAGCTTTTCTCCTCCAACAAGAACAAAGCGCGTTCACGCACCCCTCTATCGCTGACCTTCGGCGCGCCTGACAATCGGCGCTCCAAGCTGTCAAATCAATTTATCCCGGTGGCCTTATTTTGGCCTTGTTTTGGCCTTGTTTTGTGGTGGTTGTACCTTTGGTCTTTGGATCCTAACAAAAACAAACATCTGGCCCGAGCTTTCTCCTGGCCAAAGGCGGGCCATGTCTAGGTCATGTATGCAGTTTATTTTGGTAAGGTGTCGCTCCGCCTCTTAAAACTTGTTCGCACTTGGTGTGTTCGCCTAAACCTTATCGTAACCACTGCACCCTTGCCAAAAATAACGCTCGAAAAGAATATCCTGCCTATTTGTTTAACTTTTAATACGTCCTGTTGTTTGTACTCCTTGCTCCTATTTATAGTCTTGGGCCCGAACCGTCTTCTCGCCTCCAAGTCACGGTGATCCTTCCCCCAACTTTATTTCTAGATCACCTGCATGTGTCTCGCATATAAGCATTTTTTTTTTTCATGCGGTACGGCATTCAAGGCTTTCTTCCTTCATTCCTCTACTTCTACACACAGGCCTTGCTCACTTTTCCATTTTTCCCCTTTCACATCCGAGTGCTCTCTTAGGCCTTCTCTTGTGTTTCCATTTCAATCTCTAGCTTCTGCTCCGGCTCAAGGTTGAACGCTTCTTCTCTTATAAAAAAAAGCCTTTCTTTTCCTCTTCTAGCCGTTCTCGGACAAATCATTCACTGACCCCGCCCAACTTCAATCCTTTGCTGCCGGCCTTCCCACGTCCACAATGCCCCAAAGAAACTTGACGCTGAACGCCGTTGACTCCAGGGTGGCCGACAACTCTGTCAACCCCTTTGCGTCTGAATTGGACAACTCCGAGTCGCCTACTTCTTCGTTGGCTGAATCTGAAGAAAACTTGAGAATCGACCCGGCCCAACAAGGCGACCACAACTATGCTCCATACTCAGGCTTTTATTCACAAAACGGGAACTCGTCCAACTTGTTGCTGCGTAGTTCGTCCAGAGGAGGGGGGGAAACTGACCGCTTTATAGATCCGAGCAACCAATCGCCCACTCCAAATAACAATGGTGACCCAATTCAGGTGACTTCGGAATTCGACCGTTACCCTTCCATGGCAGGCTCTCGAGTGGTTTCATCCACGTCGTTGGCCTCTCAGTTTAGAAACATGGGTCCTAAGGCTTACAAGAGCTCGCTGAGCCACGAGGACTCGTCCACCAAGTCGTCGGACCCCTTTGTCTCCAACGTGGACTTTTCCCCTTTCGGTGGATACCCAGCTTCGTCATTCCCCTTGCATATCGACGAGAAGGAGAATGACGATTACTTACACAACCCCGATCCCATTGCCGATGCCGAATATGACAAGAACCGGTTTATGCACGACCTAAAGTACATGGATCGCCGGTCTTTCTTCGGTCTATTAGGCTTCGTTCTTTTCATGATTATTGCCATCGTCATCTTTATCATCTTGCCGGTGTTGACCTACTCGGGAATTACCAACCACCCCAAGCCCGAAAGTTATGAGATCTTGACCAAGTATCAATATCCATTCTCTGCAGCCATTAGAACAAGCTTGATTGATCCAGACACGCCCAAGGATTACTTAACGAAGGAAAACAGTAATGGAGAGCAATGGGTTTTGACCTTTTCCGATGAGTTTAACGCTGAAGGTAGAACGTTTTATGATGGAGACGATCAGTTTTTCCAGGCCGTTGACCTTCATTATGATGCTACCAAGGATTTGGAGTGGTACGACCCAGATGCGGTCACCACGGCCAACGGAACATTGATTTTGAGGATGGACGCCTACAAAAACCACAACTTGTTTTATAGGTCCGGTATGGTCCAATCCTGGAACAAGCTTTGTTTCACGCAAGGCCAAATTGAGGTAGCTGCCATGTTGCCCAACTACGGTAACGTTTCTGGTTTATGGCCTGGTTTGTGGACCATGGGAAATTTGGGAAGACCCGGATACTTGGCCACCGCAGAGGGAGTCTGGCCATACTCTTATGATTCGTGTGACGCCGGTATCACCGCCAACCAATCATCTCCAGATGGTATTTCATATCTCCCAGGCCAAAAACTCAACGTCTGTACATGTCCAGGCGAGGACCATCCTAACAGGGGAACCGCACGTGGAGCCCCAGAGATTGATATCATTGAAGGAGCAGTTGACACCACGGTGAAAACGGGAGTCGCTTCTCAGTCGCTTCAGGTTGCACCCATGGACATCTGGTACATGCCAGACTATAACTTCATCAAGATCCACAATAGTGATGTCACCACCATGAACACATATGCAGGAGGCCCCATTCAGCAGGCCATTTCTGGAACGACCACATTGAACGTGACATGGTACCAATACGGAGACCATGAGCACCACTTCCAAACGTATGGCTTCGAGTATTTGAACGATAACGACTCCGGCTACATCACGTGGTATGTGGGCCCCAACCCCACCTTCACTATGGAAGCAAATGCCTTGGGTCCCAACGGTAACATCAATTCGCGCCGAGTGTCCAAGGAGCCCATGTCAATTGTCATGAACTTGGGTGTGTCCAACAGTTGGGCATACATTGACTGGCCGTCCATCCACTTCCCCAGCTCCATGCAGGTCGACTATGTTCGTGTTTACCAGCCCGAGGAGGACATTAACATGTCATGCGATCCCACCGACTTCCCAACGGCCGCGTACATTGAGAGTCATCCCAACGCATATTACAACCGTAACACCACCACCTGGAAACAAGCTGGGTACTCGACACCTAAAAACAAGTTGGTCCATGGATGTTAAAGTTGTTTT
This sequence comes from Metschnikowia hamakuensis, assembly GCA_002370815.1. Lineage (NCBI taxonomy): Eukaryota > Fungi > Ascomycota > Pichiomycetes > Serinales > Metschnikowiaceae > Metschnikowia > Metschnikowia hamakuensis. The sequence continues at coordinate 319,164 of NKZZ01001281.1, forward strand.
AGTGATTTTTCATTTGATGATGAAATGTTGAAATGTGGAACTGTTCCAATCAAAAATTTAAAAGTTTCAGTTATTTTTTTTTTTTTTTGAAACTTGAATTTTTCAACATTTTTTTGGCCAAAATTTGGTCCCCATTTGGTCCCCATCTGGTGTCATTTGGTGATGTTCATGTGATGTTCATGTGATGAAGGTGCTCGTCTGGTTAAATTTTTGTTTCTTTTGTTTGGTCTGGGGATATCGAAAAGAGGCTTTGTTTTGAAAGCATATTTAGCGCGCCAGCCGCGGTCTTTAGACGGGTAACTTAACCAGAGTCTAGTCCCCACCCAAGACCAAAACAAATAAGACTCATGTCGAGAAAGAAATATAAAGCCATGTGGGAATTAGAGAGTGGGACCATGGCATAGATATTGGCCTCGAGATTCCGCGGCTGTACGCCGTTTCTCATTATACATTGAGGGTGGCTTAGACTAAATTCTAGGCATGTTTAGTTACATTGTGTGAGAACTGCGCATGGAAAGTCTTGCAGCACAATAGAGCGGATAAAAACGCCGCTTCCTATTTAAAACAGGCAGTCCGAGACCTTTTTAGATTTTGTAACTTTATAGACTTCAGCTTTTCCCATCTTTTCTAATTTTCCACAATCTTGGCCCTGCTTCAGTGTCCAACATGGCCCGCCGAAACTTGACCCATGATACCTTGCCTCAACATGCAGGCAACGGCCCTACACTGGACTTATACCAGGACCCCGACTATGTCAATCCATTTCTGGATCCCAACCACCTGGGGACTCCTCCGTTCGAGGGCCGCTTGGTGGACAGCTCTCCCAACTCACATTCTTCCCACAGCTTGGGGTACGACCATAATAGACGTTACTCCACTGAACATCGGTACCCACTCCGCCACACCGACTCGTATAACGAGGACAAGAGCCAGCAGAGCCAGCAAGACTCGTCGAAGCTCCTCTGGCATCCGGAGGGAAGCATTATGCCTGTGCAGGGCGACTTGTCGCCGTTTGGAGGGTATCCTCCGTCGCAGTTTCCTCTTTATATCACTGACCGGGAAGACGATGATCATCTCCATAACCCGGACCCCATTGCCGATGGGGAGTATGATAAGAACCGGTTCTGGTACGATTTGAAGCGCATGGACCGCCATTCCGCTTGTAACCTCATCAGTATAACTGTTTTTGGGTTGATGGTGTTTTCGGTGTTGACCGTGCTTCCCGTGCTTACTTTCTCGAATATTACAGCTTCGCATAAACTCGAGACGGCCGAAATCTTGACATCTTACCAGTATCCCATAGCCAGTTCCATCCGCTCGAGTCTCATAGACCCTGATACCCCGCAAGATGCTATGAAGAAGACGGTGAATAGCGGCGAGGAATGGGTCTTGACGTTTTCGGACGAGTTCAATGTCGAAGGGAGGACCTTCTATGATGGAGACGACCAGTTCTTCCAGGCTGTAGACCTTCATTATCAGGCCACCCAGGATTTGGAATGGTATGACCCAGATGCAGTCACAACGGCCAACGGTACCTTGGTCATCAAGTTGGATGCCTATAAAAACCACAACTTGTTTTATAGGTCCGGCATGGTGCAGTCTTGGAACAAGCTCTGCTACACACAAGGTGCCATTGACATCTCGGCCCGACTCCCCGGGTACGGCAACGTGTCGGGGTTGTGGCCCGGGCTCTGGACCATGGGAAACTTGGGCCGTCCTGGCTACTTATCCACCACCGATGGTGTTTGGCCCTATACTTATGACTCGTGTGACGCCGGCATCACCGCCAACCAATCATCTTCTGATGGTATCTCTTACTTGCCTGGCCAACGTTTGAACTCATGCACATGTCCCGGCCAGGACCACCCAAATAGAGGCACCGGCCGAGGAGCACCCGAAATCGATATCGTGGAAGCAAACATCAACACCGACTTGAATTTGGGTGCAGTGTCTCAATCTTACCAGATAGCTCCGTTCGATGTCTGGTACACGCCCGACTATAATTTTATCAAGATATACAACGAAGAGGTGTCGGCCGTGAACGCATACGTGGGAGGTCCTTTCCAGCAAGCCGTGTCGGGCTTGACCACTCTTAACCCGGCATGGTATGAGCTTGGTACAAATGCCCAGCAGTTTCAAAGCTATGGGTATGAGTACCTTAATCACGATGACAATGGGTACATTAGGTGGCATGTGGCCCAGAACCCCACGTTTCACATCGAGTCGTATTCGCTCGGTCCCAATGGAAATATTGGCTTTAGACGCATTTCCAAGGAGCCCATGTCGGTGATCATGAATTTGGGAATGGCCAATAATTGGTCATACATTGACTGGCTATCCTTGGTGTTCCCCAGTCAGATGGAGGTGGACTATATCCGCATATACCAACCAGCCGACAGCATAAGCATGACATGCGATCCTCAGGATTACCCCACCTCCGAGTACATCAACGCGCATGCCAACGCGTACCGAAATGTGAACTTCACGCATTGGGAAGATGCTGGGTACTCTATGCCGCGGAACCGGCTTCTCCATGGGTGTTGATAGACTCTTGGTATAAGATCACTCTATATCAAAGACCAGGTTGCAAAGGTCCGATTCCGTTTTAGACCATCAGTCCAGCTCACGTGCATTTTGAAAAGACGATTGACGAGTTGACTCCGCCAAACCCAAACGAATTACAAACGGCATGTTTAATCTCCTTCTGCTTGCTGTGGTTTGGTACATAGTCGAAAAGTGAAAACGACTCCGCATCATCACTCTCGTGTTCGCCAATATTGTCGAGGTTCAAGGTTGCAGGTATGGACCCGGATTCCAACGCTTTAAGCGTAAAGGCGGCCTCCACCGCCCCAGCAGCCCCAAGTAAGTGCCCCGTAGACGATTTAGTGGAAGAAATACACAACGTTTTGTTTTCTCCAAATAATTTCTTGATTGCGTTGTTCTCGGCCCGGTCTCCGATGACCGTGGACGTGGCATGTGCATTGATGTAGTCAATCTCCTTGGGGTCAAGTCTGGCTCTTTCCAACGCCATTTGCATAGACCTATAAGCCCCTTCTCCGGACTCTTGCGGTGCTGTTATATGGTGTGCGTCCCCGCATAAGCCATACCCAGACACTTCTCCGTAGAACTTGGTGATACCCCTAGCCACGGCATGGTCCAGCTTCTCGAGGATCAAGATTCCACAACCCTCGCTTAGTACAAACCCAGACCGGTTTCCGTCAAACGGGCGGGAGGCTTTCTTGGGTTCAGACTCATACTCAGTTACCACAGAACGAGCACGGGCGAAGCCTGCTAAAGCTAGAGGGTGTAACGAAGCCTCTGTTCCCCCACACACCATCACATCAGCGTAGTCGTTCTTTATGAAGTTGTAAGCGTCTCCTATGGCATTGAGTCCTGTAGCGCAAGCAGTGGAAACCGAATGCAAGGGCCCCTTGAGCCCGTACTTGATGGAGATGTTCCCTCCAGCCATGTTATTGAGAAGTTTTGGAATGAAAAGCGGCTGCACTTTCTTGTAGCCAGCACTTTCAAAGCCTGTGGCATTCTCGTAAATATCGGAAAAAGAGCCGATTCCCGAACCCACGGCAACACCCACTTTGGTGCGGTCCATGGTGTCGAGAGACTCTGCTAGATGCGCATCGTGCAACGCTTCTTTGGTGGCTGCTAGTCCATACTGGGAAAAAAGGGCAAGACGCCTTGCTTCGCTGGCTTCAAGGTGGTCTAGAACATTCCACGCCCCTGAGTCTTTGGATCCTTGGGGTACCTGGCCCACCACTTTGGACGGCACTTTGTTCCAGCCGCTTGAGGTATAGTCTGGGAAGGATGTGGTGGACACCAACCCCGATTCATTATTTATAAGCCTTTTCCATGAGTGTTTGAGGCCCACGCCCAAAGGAGAAATCAAGCCAATACCTGTAACAACTACTCTGGTCATTGTACCAATTCTGGTAGTAGGTGGTGGTTCGTAGGTAGTAGGTGGCAGGCAACTGCAGAAGGTGCAGTAAAATCTGTGGCGAGCATTCCATGTGAGTATGGGGTAACCAGTCAGTGAAGCAGTCGAGGGAAAAAAAAATGAGACAACAAGAGAAAGAAAGAAACAATAGCGAATCCGTCTATTTATATACCTTTGCGTTTGTGTTTGTTTTTGTTTTTGTGGTTGCGTTTGTGTTTGTGGTTGTAGTTCTGGTTCTGGTTTTGGTTTGGTTTGTGTGGTTGTTTTGTTGCTAATGATTAGCTTCTTGTACGCCTAGTGTCTCTCTTTCAAGGTTTACATTCTGGTCCGATCACTTATATTTTCAGTGAATAATGAGCATTAACCAAAGTGAAAGAAAAAACAAACGGCCACCAAAAATCCAAAACATCCTCAATATAAAGAAGAAGTAGACTTAAACAATCCTGAAACATCAATAAAACAAACCCCCCAATTTTGAAACTTTTTTTTTTTGCAAATGTCTAGTCACTATATTGGCCTCTGTTGTAAGCACTCAAGCTGGGGTCGCATTCAAGCCTTTCGTGTCATGCTCAATCGACACAATTTTTGTCTTTTTTCCTACCACTCTCTCACCTACAGCACCCACTATGTATTCTAACGCCCGTTCAGACACATTATTCTTGGGCGGAGAGAAAGTGTCCGGAGAAGATATCAGAAACCAAAATGTCTTGGCGGCTCTCTCAGTGGCAAATGTGGTCAAGTCATCCTTGGGACCCGTTGGTTTAGACAAGATGCTCGTGGACGATATTGGTGATGTCACTGTCACCAACGACGGCGCCACCATCCTCTCGTTATTGGATGTGCAGCACCCGGCGGGTAAAATCTTGGTGGAATTGGCCCAACAACAGGACAAAGAAGTGGGCGATGGAACCACCTCCGTGGTGATCATTGCCAGTGAATTGTTGAAGAGAGCCAACGAGTTGGTCAGAAACCAGATCCACCCTACCACCATCATCACAGGCTATAGATTGGCCTTGAAAGAGGCCGTCAGGTACATCAACGAGGGATTGTCGCAAAACGTGTCTGCTTTGGGCAAGGAGACCATGATCAACATTGCCAAGACGTCCATGCTGTCGAAAATCATAGGGCCCGACTCGGACTTTTTCGCCAAGATGGCCGTGGATGCCATGTTGGCCGTGAAAACAACCAACCCCAAGGGTGAAACAAAGTACCCCGTCAAGGCAGTCAACATTTTGAAGGCCCACGGAAAGTCTTCCCGGGAATCCATGTTGGTGGATGGCTATGCTTTGAACTGCACAGTGGCCTCCCAGGCCATGAACAAGTCTATCAAGAACGCAAGGATTGCGTGCTTGGACATGAACTTACAGAAAGCCAGAATGGCCATGGGTGTTCAAATAAACATTGATGACCCTGATCAGTTGGAGGAAATAAGAAAGAGAGAATACGGCATTATCATTGAGAGAATCCGTAAAATCATCAATGCTGGAGCAAACGTCATTCTCACAACCAAGGGTATTGACGACTTGTCATTGAAGGAGTTTGTTGAGGTCGGTGCCATCGGTGTTAGAAGATGCAAGAAAGAGGACTTGAGACGTATCGCAAGAGCTACCGGAGCTACATTGGTCAGCACATTAGCCAACTTGGATGGTGAAGAGACCTTTGAGTCGTCGTACTTGGGATACGCAGATGAAGTGGTGCAAACCAAAATCAGTGACGATGAATGTATATTGATCAAGGGCACCAAGCAACATTCTTCATCTTCGATTGTGTTGCGTGGACCAAACGAGTACCTGTTGGACGAGATGCAAAGATCAATACATGATTCATTGAGTGTGGTGAAGAGAACCTTGGAGAGCGGAAACGTGGTGCCAGGAGGAGGAGCCGTTGAGACCGCTTTGAATATCTACTTGGAGAGATTTGCCACCACGGTGGGGTCTAGAGAACAGATGGCCATTGCCGAGTTTGCCAATGCACTTCTTGTGATTCCAAAGACGTTGGCCGTTAATGCAGCCAAGGACTCGTCGGAGTTGATTGCCAAGTTGAGAACATACCACGCGGCATCGCAGACGGCCAAGAAGGATGACTTGAAGAGAAAGAAGTATAAGAACTACGGATTGGACTTGATAAACGGCAAGATCGTGGATGAGTCAGTGAACGGAGTCTTGGAGCCCACGTTGTCCAAGATCAAGTCGTTGAAGTCAGCATTGGAGGCATGCATCTCGATCTTGAGAATCGATACTATGATCACGGTGGCGCCTGAGCCTGAGCAGGAGGACCCTCATCAGCACTAATGACACAGTTATAGAGTGGTGTTACAATAGTGTTAAAGAAAGGAGTGTGTAAATTAATAATGCAAATTAGAAGAAGTAAAGAGAAATGGGAGAATGAGTTCGAAACAACGCATGGCCTTGGTCGCGGGGTATCAGAGGAACAACAAGTTATTCCATGCGAAATCAAGCAAGATGGAGCCTTAATAGGCCCGGAATGGGCCTAAACGGGGCTAAACGGAGCCTATATAGGACCTGAATAGGACCTAAGTAGACTATTCACGCAATGTATTGTTTGCTAGCAACCCTAGGCACACTCAACAAAGGCGCGCCTTTGGAATGTACATTGTAACAGTGCGCATTCCCAGAGACTGGCGACTTCTCGCGTAGCGGAGTGCGTGGAGTCACCAGGCCTCCGAGGCTGTACTGAGACGAGTACAGTTTTCTCAAGGAAAGCGCCGAGTTGATGGATCTGGAAGACTCGTACGATGCAAGGGAGTGGTTCGACTTGGAGTGCATGCTGGACAAGCGGTAGTACTCGGACTTGGCCATTGTTTCCGCCTCGCGCTTTTCCTTGAGGTCGTGCTTGATGGAGCTGAGGAAAGGCTGGAGCACCACCACCAACTCGTGTTCAGTTAGCGTAAGGTTCCAGTGTAATAATCCAATGAGCTCACGTTCCGCCAGGTTGATTTCCTGGTTGGTCAAGAGCCCGTCCGTATATTTGGTCCAGTGCTTATTGAGTGGGCTCGAGTCGTTCAACGACTTAGCACTTAATATAAGCGCAGCCAAAAAGATCCGGTGCCGGGTGCTTTCCATACCCACGGCATTTCCTGGCAACACATTGCGGAGACGGTTGAGGTAAACGAGCGATGCCATGAGTGTAGGTGTTTGCACGTTGGAGTATCTGACCAAGCCATTGATGAAGCTCTTCAATGGGGCCACTTCCACTGGGGCCACGAGGAACTTGCCCACCTGGTCAAAGATTTTCTTGACGGGCTTGACTTGAATCACTGCAGACGTGGTGGATACCAAGAGGTCAATCATGTCCTCGGACACAGGCTGTCTTGCGAAGATTTTCAAAGCTTCCGAGTCTGACATGTTTGGAGTGAAGTTTGCAGTAATTGGAGGTGCGAGGGACGGTGAGGGGAGAAGACTTGAAAGGACTAGCAGTTTTTAGAGCAAAAGGAAACACTCAAGAAAGAAGAAGCAATAAAAAGTAACCTGCCGCTTTAGCATCCGGAATCCTCATGATTATAAGCAAGCGCATGGTACGCGTAGATGAATATTGACATATTATTTTCTCAAGAAAGTCAAAGCATCTGGCAGGGGTGCGTCAATTTCCTAGTTGGGCTCCTGTGGGTACTAAAAAACCGCGTCTATCCACGCTCGTCGCGAGCCTTGTGCAAGACATATGCGCATAGCGCCCCTTTTTGGTTCGACGCGGCAGCCTCTGAAATTAAAAGGACACGAAATACGCACCCACCAATATATGGAGGAGCGATGGTCGCAGCCAGGAATTTCAATGCACATGTCTTAAATAAACGACCCTCCTTGGCAAAGATGTCCCGCTCAATTTGTTTGACCTTCAACTCTTTATACCCGGTAAAACCAAATAACAATTCTTTGCAAATTGCATTTTCTTATCAACCGCAGTCATTCCCAACGTGCACGGTCCTGCTGCATATTTTCATTAAGATACACTATCCTTAGACGGGGACAAGGTCGCGGTGATGAAACATTGTCTCAGTTAGCATTGGCCGAAGGTTTGCGCGAAATATGCAGTCGGGTTGCCGCAGCCACGTCTTTTAGCAGCTTTACGAAATGAAAAGAGCATTGAACCAGCAAGGTTTTAGGCAGGCTTGCTTTTTAGCAGTAAAAAAGTAGAGAACAATCGAATACAAATTCCAATTTCAATTTCAATTTCAAATGGACGTGTATCATTTTACACACTAACTACTACTAAAACAAAGGCCCCTTAAATGGCCTGGGAGTCTGGGTAGAAGAAAAAGGCCAACGCGACTATCAAGTAGGTACTCAAGAGCATTGCGCCCTCCAACCAGTTGGACTCACCATCGAGAATCACTAGGTTGGTAATGAACACTGACACAAACATGATGGCCGTTTCAAACGTGGAGAAGTATAACGACATGGGCACATCAAGAATCCAGCCAATAATCACCATGAATGGCGTGACAAAAAGCGCGATCTGGAGAGAAGAACCCACAGCTACGCCAATGGCAAGGTCCATCTTATCCTTCATGGCCACGATGATGGCCGTAGCATGCTCTGCTGCATTTCCCACAATAGGAATGATGATCAAGCCAATGAAGGTCTTGGACAATCCCGACAGCTCCACAATATCATCAATGGCGCCCACCAAGTAGTCAGCACAAAAGGATACCATTACAGTTGCGCCCACGAGCACCGACAAGGCGCCCACAATGGACAAGTTCTCCAGGGTGACTTCGCGCTCGTCGCCAAGAGGAGTTGCAGACGTGATAATCCCTTCATCCTCGTTGGTCTGTTCCTCAAACAACACCTTGTGCGTCTTCAATTGAAACACAAGGTACAACACATAGAGCGCAAACAAAATCAATGCCACGCCTCTAGACAAACTCAAGATAAGGCCATCTGAGTCCAGGCTAGGGTCGGGGAATCCCACATTGTCGCCCGAGCTAGGCATCGATGCGTGGAATGCAGCAGGGATCAAAAGTCCCGCGGTGGCCAAGGCCATGAGCGAAGACATGGTCTGGGCCACGGTCTGGTTGAAGGTTTGTTGCACTCTGGTGATGCCTCCAGCAATAAAGCAGCATCCCAACACCAACAACAAATTGGACAAGATGGAGCCAAGCATAGAGGCCTGTACAATCCTCACCTGGTTATCCTTCAAAGCAATCACAGACACAATGAGCTCCACGGCATTACCAAAGGTAGCATTCAACAAACCACCAATGGTCTGGCCCGTGTGTTCGGCCAACTCCTCAGTGGCAAAGGCCAAAACCAGCGCCAAGGGAACGATGGCACAGAAGTTGATCCAGAAAATAGCGTTGGAACCCCAGTCCAAGGCACCAGCCAAAAGGCCCAACGGCACAAAGAAAAGGAGGTAGTTGACGGGAGAAGATTTTAACGTCAACTTGGTACCATTTACAATGGAATTGAGCACCGATGAGGCACGGTTGGTTTTTCTGCCCAATAACGGTGTGGTGGAAGACATGAAGAAATAGAGTGGCTTAGCCTCTGGAATTGCTATGCTTTTTGTGCGATGATAAAAGTGGTCGTTGGTTCGCGGCTTAGTGCTGCACGTGCGGCGGTGCAGCCGACCCCAGTTGAGATGAAATTTCCACCTTGGGCCAAATTATCCACTATTGATAAATTGTCCACTATTAATAGAATACGAATACTGCTTGTAATTTACATTTGTAGAGTCTAGGGTCCAGCCTTGCATTGTTTATTTCTGAAATGAAGAGAACTGATACGTAAGTCACGCAAACCTTACTTACCCCTCTTCATGTATGCTGCTGCGATCGAATACCACATTATTTGGCCCATCATTCTTTCTTTGGAACCACACGACTTCCCAACTATAAGATTTTACGTCACCAACTCAGTCCACAAGTAAGGAGTAAACACCACCACGGCCGTAACCAAAGCCTCAATGGCCTCCAACAATGCCATAGGGAACCCAAGCACACCCCGTTCCACAAAGTTCATGTAGATGGCATAGAAGGCCACGGAGAAGAAATGGTTGAAAAGTAACATGGGGAAAGGCATCATGCCCGATAAAAGCCCGATGGGGCCATCGACACATTCGCCTCCAAGCAAGAAGTACTTAAAACAACCCGTCTGCAAGATCTTAAGGCCCTTGGTATCGGCCGCAAACAACGAGTACAACGCTATGGACAAGGTGTTGACGACCGCGTCCAAGTTCTTTCTCTTGGTGTGGAAGACCAGGAGTTTGCGCCTGACATCTTCATAATTTTCAAAGTCCACATCGTGCAAGAGCCTCACAAGAAGAGTAGTATCGTTCAAGCCCACGGTCATGCCTCCTCCCGTGAGAGGGTGTCTCATGTTCAAAGAGTCCCCAAGCATGATGAAGCCACGGTTGTGTTTGCCCTGTTTAGGAGCACTCATGAACTGGTTAGGCATGGACCTGAACTGCCTGGACTCTATGGCTTCGAGAAACGAAGGATGGAGTGGTTTGGGGAGGTTGGGGAACACGTCGTTTTTCAAGTAGTTGTAGAAATCGTCATTGGACAGCGATGGTGGTTTCGTCGACCGGTATGCACACAACATCCGAGTCTCGTCACTGGAGATCTGATACACCAACACCGGGGCGTGTTTCCCTAGAATCACACACCCACGGTTTGCTCCGGGGAGAACAGCGTTCTTAAGCACGAGTCCCACAAAGTACAGCCCCACGTGCGGCTTGTGCTTGGGCAGATGCTCTTTCCGGAACTTGGAGTAAATTCCATCGCATGCAAACGTAAGCTTCGCATGGTAGTCTCGAAGCGTGCCATCACCCAACTTCACCGTGACTCCCGTCACATGGTCGGGGTCGTTCTTATCTCTAATAAGAGAGGTGGCATTACCTTCCACCCACGTGACGTTTTCTTCATCACGTACCATTTTCCGGAGCCCATTCAAAAACTTGCCGTGTCTAAAAGAAACTCCACGCACATTCTCATCTGCATCCCAGTCCTTCATATCCAAGGCCTCATCATCGCGGGCTAGCTTATCGTTGCCGTCAAAAACACAGTCTGCCACCGGGTTGCGCGGCGCCGTTTTCTGGCACATCTCTTTGCTTGTGTAGTTTAAAGTAAGGTCTGTATCGTTGAATTTGATGTAGTAGCCAGAAACATGTTTGGCATCAATCCCATTTAAAACTTTCACCATGCCCAAGTCCTGGAGCGCCTTGACGCCTGAAGGCTGTAATAACTCGCCCACTATACGGTCGGGCTCGGACCAGTCGCGTTCGATAATCAACACTTTTCGGCCCTGTCTGGCAAATGCTGTAGCCACAGCAGGACCAACCACTCCGGCTCCTATAACGATGAGATCAAATTTACTCATATCCGTGACTATGAATAGACTATTGCTAAGAGAAGATTCTTTTTCTTTTTTTCTTTTTTTTAATTTGTGGGGGCTTAGTGGATCTAAGATGAGTGGCGTTCGCCTGTGTAGGTGTGTGTGTGGATGCGAAGAACTTGTGGTGCACCTATAAGTCAGGAAGATGAAGGTACGACTGGATTTTCGCTATTTATATTATCACATGGCTCTTTCGCTCCGTCTCGTTTAGTGCGCGCCGTTTGCTGATTTTTATGGCGCGATGCCTACAGACGTGCAGTGCATGCTTGAGTCTGCCGCATATGCTGTTATGGCTCCTTTTCTGGTGATGCCAACCTCTATTATATACTTATTCGTCGTCATCGTCGTCGTCATCTCCGTCACTTTCTTCTTCTGCGTCTTGAAGCCACTCCACAAATTGGCTGGCAAATGCACGCACCCGCTGCAAGTCGTCACTGGCACTCGAGGCCTCCGAGGCCCACCACTTCAAAATATTGTCTTCCTCGATGATGTCCATCTCGTATAGCTGGCGAAGAGCGACAAACAAAACCACAGGGCCGTTCTGCGCGTCTAATCCCATACATGTGTTCTGGATGATCTGTGCCAAGTCCACTTGCTCGCTGTCGTTAAACACCTGCCTCTTAAACAAGGCTCCCCACTCACCAAAGATCTTGGCCGAAGCATCTTTGGCGTTCAACGTATCTGTCGATACAAAATGAACTATGCGCTTCACCATGGCTTGCACCGTGGCCAACCTGACCTCGTGGTACGTTACGTTGATGGACATTCTCAACGTATTAAGCTCTAGCAACGCGGTGTCTATGTCGTGGCTGTGCTCCATGGCTCTTTCCACCGTAGCAATGGCTTCACGGTTGAAGTCCTCCTCGTTTTCGTCTTCCTCCTCTGTAAATGCTCCTCCGTCGTAGTCTGTGGACATCATGGATGTTGCTGATAATCTTCTGTTTCTGGATTGACGACGGTTGTTTCTTCTAGCCTTTCTCTTGGTCAACGAAGCAATCGACTCGTCAGAGATGTTTAATGACCCAAGAGAGTAGAGCATGCCAGAGTAGTTGCTCACGGAATTACTCTCCAGCTCTGACTCCTCGTCGATCTCCTTATCGGACATGTACAAGACACCCTTCCCATCATCGCCCACCAAGTCCGCATCGTCGTTAGCAACTTCACAATGCTCTTCTTCATCATCACTCTTGTCCGAGTCAAAGGACGCATTTTGCTTGTTGTCCTTCTCCACCGGCTTGTCCACAACACGTGTGAGCAGCGAGATGTGCTTTCCCTCTCCAATCACAACGTTGTAGCCTATAACTGCACCGGTCAGGATCTTGACATTCTTCTTGATGATGGTATTGCCGGCCACAATGGACTGGTCAATGGTCACGTTGTCCTCAATCACGGCGTTATCCCAAATACAGGAGTTGGTGATGACCACATTTGCTCCGATCTTGCAGTTTCTGCCAATCACCGATTTGTCCACCGAGGTGTTGTTGCCAATAACCGTATTAGCGCCTATACAAGTGCAGTTGCCGATTTTGCACGACTGGGCCAACACAATCTTTTCTTCCTTGTAGATATGATGCACTTCGTACGAGTAGGAAGTATTCTCCACAAAGTTTGCATCTGGAGTAAGTGGATAACACCAGCGGGCCAACACGTCCTGGGTGATGGCATTATAAGTGGACCAGCTCTCCACACGCGCAGCATACTCGTAGTCATCAGTGATATAAGCGTAGATTGTTTTCTTGAGCAAGTCCGAAGTCAACACACCTTTAACAAAGTCCGTTCTGAGCGACTGGTAGTCAAAGTTATCCTGGAACACCTGGGGCACGATGGGCGTGCAAATGTCAACGTGGCAATCGATCAAGTCGTTCCGAACAACAAAATCGTTCTGGATATCCTCCAACAACTCCGTATCAATGTTGACCAGACCTTGTTTATTGTCCACGGTGGGAATGGGCTGGTAGTAGTGGCATCTCTGGCTGCTGTTGTCCAACACAAACACGGCCGGATCAAGCTTGGACCGAGACCGGTGGAACGGACTGGCCTCCTCCAACACCATGGTGAGAATGTGGTCCTTATCCAGAGCCTTCTTGCTCTTGTGAAAGGCCAAAGCCTTGGAAAAGTCGATGTTGGTGACCACATCGCCCGAAACCAAGAGAAAGTCGCCGGTGATCAAGCCCCGGTTGTCGATATCTCTCATGGCATCACCTATGGATCTCAGCTCCAAGCTGACCACGGTCTTGACGGTGAATACTTCGGTATGGGCCCAGCGCAGCGACTCGATGTAGGCCTGGATCTGGTCGGCATGGGACGAGCACATCAAGTACACCTCGTTGACGCCAGTTTTGGCCAAGAACTCCAAGGTGTATTCAATGAGAGGCACGTTGGCGAGGGGGAGAAGACACCGGGGCTTGACGGATGTGAGCGGCATGAAACGGGACTCGAACGAGTCCGTGAGCACAATGGCCTGGAACCTCTCGTCCTGGACGATTTCCTTTTGCTTTTTGTTTTTGGGAGGCATCCTAGAGTATGGAATGTACTACTGCTACAAACTTTTTTCTAGTGCGGCGTGCGCTCCTCAACTGGATGGTAGAGAGCATGGGCCTACTAATATTCTGTCTACTATACCGTCGATTCTGTCTACTATTCCGTTTACTCTGTCTACTGTACTTTTGTCTAATACTCTTTCTTACAATTCTGTCGAAAGTACTTCTGTCCACTGTACTTCTGTCCAGTAAGATTCTGTCTCTCCTGTCTATTCTACTACTATTCCGTCTTACTCTTTCGTCCATGCTTCTGTCCACGGTCTATTTTGTCTACTCCTATTTTGTCCACTCCCACTGTAAGTCTGTCAACTTCTGTCAACTTCTGTCTTATTGTTCTGTATAACGTACTTTGTCTATTCTGTCCAACGTTCTAGTAGTATGATAATAGAAGCAGTTCGTTTGGTAATAATTAATTTCGATTTAGTAATTGTGGTAATGTGCTAAATAATAAATTTACATCTTTAGGATACCACTAGTTGTCCAAGTTCCTTAGGAGTCAAGAAAGAAAAATGTAGTATCTAAAAGGTATAGTCTGTCTCCTTAAGGAGTACAGTAGATCTTATAGGTAATACCGTCTCGTAGCATAGTGGAAAATTGGGGCACCAAAACCAAACACCAGAATAAACTATAAAGTATATAAAGTGGACTTTTCTAGTGTCTAGTATTTATAGTCCTGCAGTGGATAATCTTTCAGTGAGTCCTATGGTATACAGTCTTGAAGATCACAGTCTTGTCCCATTAGTAAAGTACGTACTGCACTACTCTATACCATAGTTATACCATCAGTTACCATTACTATGGACAATGCTTCAATTTTAGTAATGGTTATTTTTAGTCTACTCTAGTCTACTCTCCTCTACTACTACACTACTGATAAAAGGGGTAGTAGAGTAATGGTGATATTCATTTCAATCGTTAATAATAACAGAGCACTGGTACGGTGGGGAGAAATCTGGACATTTCTGGGCGATTTTTTAAATTTCAAATTTATTCCAACCTTTAAATCCAACCTTCAATTTCAAGGTTATTCGAACCTGGTGATTAAGTCGTCACAAGCTGTACGTGGATGATCCAGAAAATACATTACATTCTTAAGGACTCAAACTAACAAAGTTATAATCTTCGCCTAGGTTTCTTTACTTCTTCACTTTCTTTCTCTAGCAGAAGAGATTTGGAATGAGTTACCGAACAGGATTTAAGAGCTTATGGCATGGCTATGAAACTGTTGCATATATAACTAATAGCTAGGCCTCATCTCTGAACTCTCATCAGTTTCTTCAGTCTCAACAACAAATCTCTTGGAGTATTATGAGTGGGAGACGTGAGTTATGGATTTTTAAACACACATTGCACTTGATCTAGCACCAAAAAAGGGCAATATATCCACTCCCATTACGAACATAAAGATCAAGGACCCATATTTCTCCATGTAAATCGGTCTGTTTTACTGGCCATAACACTGGAGTATTCCTGCTATAAAATACCGACTAAATTACAAGCCTAGATGCTAAGCCAAAAAATCCAGTCTAGACACTAAGATATCCAGCCTAGACTAAGATATAGCTATAAGCTCTAAATCATATAATCCAATAATAAATAATATAGATGTGTAAGTAATAAAGATAGAATTAAGATAGGTTTTGTATAAATATAAGCTCTAAATAAGATAGATATAGGATTATAGAGATGATGATTTCAAGCCTAGATGCTAGGATTAGTGTGATTATGGAAGTAACCTGCATACAAAGCGTCAGTTGGCGAGTTAGGGTCCTTAACTACCGTACACTCAATTTGCATCAATGAATTCTTGTATAGAGTCCTCCCCGTAACAAGCACTCCGAAGAGTACCGCCAAGTTGAAGTACCAGTACACCCTAATTCTTTACTAGACTGATACACTGGTGCAGTAGTGCAGCTGAAATAAACTGGTGCGTCCAAATCATTACTTGGAAACTACAAGTAGCGGTGCTCGGAATAGTGATATAAAAGTTTAGGGAAGAAGTTTTAGATCAAGTCCACAATCCAAAGCCCAGAGTGTAATCGTGAGTTGGGTGTTTAACGTTTCAATAAAGTGTCTTAATATTCTCCTTTAGCTAATAGTCTTCGTACTGCTTTTTATACCAACTACAGTACAGTTTGAGTAGTACAGTACACAGTATAGAGTATACTACTGCCTATAAATCCAATAATTGATCTATTCTTTACTACTGCTACATTCCCATAGTACTGACTATGGTGCTAAAATGACAGTATGTCCTGGTACTATTTGGACAATGCGGCAAGAGGAAAGACTGACGCATCCAAGTGATGGTTGAAAATAAAACTATGATTCCCCAGGCCAGAAATGGCACTGGACAAAAAAAAATACTCTTCGGTCGCTTTATTTATGAACAATACCTATCACTAACGAGTAGCAGACAGTCAGTGACAGTGACAGTAGTCAGTAGACAGTGACAGTAGTCAGTCAGTATGTATTCGAGACTACAGTGTCAGTAGTAAGTGGTAGTGACGGATAGAGAGTAAAATTCTAAATAGGTATACTGATACACATTCTTGTGACTCTGTTCAAGTAGTGTTCAACCGGTGTTCAAGTGTTCAATCGGTACTCAGTAACGTTGCGTGGGACACTTGGGTTCGCGATTTTTGCACCCATTTCACCTTCGCACTCTTAGCTACTGCTCCACTAGAAGCATGAATATTCAGGTCTATCCATATACAGTAGAATGTTTTAGGCAATTTAATAAGAAGTCCCTGGACTTGTTCACTATAAAAAAAAAGTAAAAAAAAAAGTAAAAAAAAAAAAAAAAAAAAAAAAAAGAAAGGTAGTTTGTGACACACTGTGTACTGAAACACATGGTTGAAAAGGACAATTATGTAGAGAACTTCCAAGAGTGACTACACTAAGGGTTCTAGTCATTTTTCATCTCCACTCCGTTCGCAAACCGCACTATACTAGACTAAGACGGTTATCGGGCCATGGACCGTGGAGCCACCCTGAACTCATACAATTCCAGGAGTTAGGAGCCAGTGGCAAGTCAGTACCAAAAGAGATTTTTTTTCTTTTTTTTTTCAAGAAGGAGATATTTTAAAATTTGAAACTGTACTAGGATTTGACTAGAACGCATTTCTGTTCCGAGCGTTGAAGCAGCAGTTCCGGGGCTTATATCCAGTTCCGACCTATTGACTCAGGTCGTTTCATCCTCCCCGCAAAAGAATATTTTTGGAAAAGATTGGGATTTCTAAAATCGCCTGAAATTCGCCATATGTTTGAAGTATGGAGAAGTCTATGTGTTGTTTGTGTGGGCATCCACGAAGGAGAGGGCCCGGGTCACGTGACCATTCCGAGGGTCATTCCGAGGGTCACATGGATTTTTATGCTTCATCCGTATTGACTAGTAATACTCGGCACTACTAATAATAATCTAATGATATTGGTCAAGTGCTAATACATTCGGTGTAGTCAGTGGTCTAGAGTGGTATAGTAGAGTAGTAGCTTAGAGTGTAGCACTCTGAGCACGTTAGATTAATCAAGCGACTCGACAGCTGCCATGTCCAAAACCTCCACGGACCCCTCACCTGCTTTCATCTTCGTGGGACTCTCCCCCAGCAACAAACTCACAATCTCCTTATAGTAGGAAGGGTCGATGATGGCCACCACATCGTACAACTTCTCAGAGTCGTTTTCGTTCTCCACCTTCTGGAGCATGGGCTTGACGTGCTCCTCGAACGCACCCTTGACCCGTGCCAACACCGTGATCTTGACCTTCATCTGCGCCCGAGCTATGGGGATCACCTGCGACGAGATCAAGAGCTTGATGGCATCTAGTGCCTGCAACTTGGTGGCCTTGGTCGGGTTGAGGTGGTACTTGAGCTGCAGAAGTGCCTTCAGAATCATGCTTGGAGGGTACCGTTTCTTGGACCTTGGGTTGATGCACTTGGTAGAGATGAGGTTCAAGAACTCGTTCTGCTTTTGCTGTAGGTTTGCACTTCTCTCCTTCTCGTTGAGCTGGATCTCTCCCTTGTCCAAGATCTCAAGGATGATCTTGTCGTGGTCTGTGGTACCGAAAGAGGCTAGGAGGTCCTCGTTGTTGGCCACCTGGCCTTTGGAAACGTTGGCGAACACCTGCGGAATCTGGAGCACTTCATCGAGGTCTTTTTCTACCTTCAGCCTCCAGTCTTGGACTTTATTTTGGTAACAAGCAATCTCGAACCGGCGCTTTCCCTTTTTGATTTTGACAAACGAAACATTGGTCAACTTGATCTGGCCCGAGGGCTGGTTGATTAATCCCATCTTGCCCTGGTGCTCTCTTGTCACTTGACTTTGTCAAATATATATCTCGCTCTCTTCTATGCACTACCCATACTTAATATACACATTCACTTATAACTCGTATAATCATATCCTTATACAAAATCAGAACTATTTTGATTTTTTTTTTTCTTTTTTTTTCAAATCAATCTTGGACTCTTGGACTCTTGGACTCTTGGACTCTTGAACTCTTGGACTCTTGAACTCTTGGAATGGCTCTACTTGAGCACAACTTTGTAGGTTGCAATCTGGAACCCCCGGAGCGAAATGCTGATGCTCTGGTCTTGCACCGTGAGCTCTTCTGCCTTCTCCTCCATGGCATTCGTGGCATAAACCTTGTCCACGGGCAAATCGCCGAATTCAAGCTTTCCGTAGGACGTTCCCCCCAACGACTCGTAGACCCGGATCACAATGGATTTCTGGCCCTTATTCTCTGCCTCGATCTGGGAATACACATTGATATCCTCGTCATCCTCTGCTCTTTTGATCGCTGACAAAACTAGAGACTTATCCCCAGAAAGCTTGATGCCCCGCACAAGACTCTGTGCTTCATTGGATGGTGCGTTCAAAAGCTTGTAGTTGAAGTTGTGGGCCAACCTCACCACGTCTGAGCCTAGAGCTCCTTCGTGTGGATACAAGGCGTATTCAAACTCATGGGTTCCCATGTCCGCTTGGTCGTCTGGGGCTTTTGCCGACCGGAGAAGCGAGAGTCTCATCAAGTTGCCGTGGATGGCTGCTCCATATTTGGAGTTGTTCAACACTGCCACTCCGTAATTGTATTCGGAAAGATCCATGAACTTGTGGTGGCAAACCTCAAATTTGGCCACGTCCCAGGTGGTGTTGTAGTGCGTAGGTCTCTGGGTGACTCCGAACTGGGTCTCATACAGAGCATATTGGGGCGTGTAGATGGTGGTGGGGAACTGCACCTTCAAGAACTTGTAGAACTCGTGCCACTTCACCCGACACGAGAACTTAATGAAGTTGTTCTGCGTCACCGGAGCGTCGCTAAGACCTTGGATGGAAATCGTGGTTTCAATGCTGGATTTCTCGGATATGCGGTGTTTCACCACAATTTTGGATTCCAACGCATGACTCTTTACTGAAACAACCTTTCCTCCGCCAAGGAACGAGAACTTGTTGAGCGAGTACACTTCGGTATCCCAAGCAGGGAAGTTCAAGGGTTCATCATCGAAAAGAACAAACTGGTTACCCCCTCCAGTAGTTTGCTTGTTTACCGTTGAATCAATGAGTTCACGGCCTGAAGTCAAATCAGTCAACGAAGTAATGACACCGTTCGAGTCAATAGAAGCTTTGATTTTGCCATTTCCCAACTGGTAAGTTGTATCATCAACCTTCTCAGCAAATGCGGGGTACTTGAGGTCTCCCGTCCGTAAAAAGGAATCTGACTTTGTATCATATCCAAACGTCGTGACCAGCTCTTCCTCAAGCTTCAAAATGTCGCTATCGAGTCCCAAAGTTGAAACATCCTTATTTGGAATACTAAGGAGTTCTACCCTGTCCCATGGCAAAGTGTTGAAGCCCGAGATCTTTGAATCCTTCTCTCTGGGCAAGTGTTTCAAGGCAGCTTGCGTAAGGCTATCCAATTTGTCCATAACTTGGGTGAGCATAGGCTTGACTTCGTCGTAGTACACCATGCCAATACAGGACCCGGGCAAAACGTCATGGAACTGGCACAAGGCAATATTTTCCCAGAGATCGTGTATATCCTTCGTGGGGTACTTATAATCTGTACGCACCGAAAGGAAGGTTGCAAGCAACTCCAAGTCATGCATTTTGATCTCGGATAACCTCATCCACTTCTTAACATCCGCCTGCGTTGTATAAGTTCCTCTGTGAAATTCCAAGTAAATCTCACCCGTCCATGTGGGTAAAGTCTTGCCGTAATCTGACCTTTCCAAAACGTCTTGATAGAAATCCTCCACTGTGTTACCAACGTGAACAGAGGGGATAGCTGCACTGGTGTTTGCAAGACCCCTGCACCGTCTCAACTTCTCGAGCATCTCCTCAGTAGGACCACCTCCACCATCTCCAATACCATAGAGCAAGAGTCCCGTGGGAACATCTCTAAGGTTTTTGTGCTGGTATTGGGATCTCACAACATCGCCAAAGTTGGCATGTGCCGTGTATGTGTTAGCAGGTGGCATATGCACCAACACCTGAGAGCCATCAATGGCTTTCCAGTTAAAAGTAGAGAGGGGGAAGCTATTGATATTGTTCCAGGAAAGCTTCTGTGTCAAGAACTTGTTGATACCAGATATTTGGCAGATCTGAGGAATCTGCGAAGAGTACCCAAACGTATCAGGAAGCCAGAAGACAGTAGAAGGAGCCCCAAACTCATCAATCAACCATCTCTGGCCCAATAAAAACTGCCGGATAAGCGACTCGCCCCCGGGCAAGTTAGTGTCATTTTCCACCCAGGAGCCTCCGATTGGCAAGAACTGATTAGCCGTAAACTTCTTCTTGATTTTCTCAAGGATCTCCGGGTGGTCCTCCTTCAACCATTTGAATTGCTGCATCTGAGAAGCAACAAAGATGTACTCCGGGTACTCATCAGCAATCTTAAGCTGGGTCGTCCAAGAGCGGACGATTTTGCGGCGAGTTTCAGCAAAGGGCCACAACCAGGCCGTATCAATATGACAATTTCCCACGGCCAGTACATCTATTTTTTTCAAAGGGTCCACGTAAAAGACCTCCTCTGAGTCGACATCCGGGCCCAAATACTTGGCTGCAATTTTCCTGCACTCGTGAATTGAATCGCGGTTGTTGGGGTCAAAAGTGTCCATGATCAGCGTAGCAATCAGGGCAGCCTGATACTTCTGAGGTCCCAGACCAAGTTCTCTTGCAGCATCGCCAATGATCCAGAAATCCCAAAAGAGCCGTCTTGCTTCTAAATCGGGCAATACAAGATCGCACCGGTTCAAGCGGAAATACCGGTTTGGGTCTGGCACACCGCCGTCACCATTGCCAAACATACCATTGCAAGCTATCTCCAAGTAAAAAAGCTGTTTCCCCCTGGTCTTATACTTTTTGGGCAATTTAAAGAGATTTCTTTCTCCTCCAGTAAATGCCTGGAGCGGGACTCCATCAGGGGTATAGATAAGTCCCTCGTTGCTGCAATCCCAGTCGAAATCGATTTCCGAATCCGAACTGAGCCAGGACTCAGGGATCTCCCATTTGATTTTGAACCAGAAGGTTTTCCACGACGGCCCAAAATTGTCTCCCTTTTTAGCAGGCTTCCAGTCGACCTGATCAAAATTGATATCCTTAAAAAGGGGTCTGGCCGTTTTTCCATCGGTATCCGGTACCTTCCACACCATCAAGTCAATTGAGGATGTGTTGGAATCGACCCGTTCATGGTCGTAAAATTTGGGCAAGTTCAACTCCTTGTAGCGTCCTCCATCGGTGAATTGGCGTAACCGGTCAAGGAAAAGGTTATCGATGGGTTTCAAAGTTGGCTGCAAATTTCTCTCGTCATAACTCATGATTGGAGATTTGATAAGAAGAAAAAGTGGTTGAGAAAAGAGGAAAAGGGGGCAGTTTATATAGGGAAAGAAGAGGTAGTTATGAGCTGGGGAGAATCCGGGGTCAGCAGCCGTGTCGCACCCTCACGTGAAGGACAGCCAGATAGGGGAAGAGCATAACTGCGGCAATAAGAAAACAGGGCCAGACCAAAGGAAAAAAAAAAGAGAAGAATGAGTTAGAGTAGACATGAGTGGGAATGTCGAAAGAGGAATGACAGAAATATTTTTTTTTTTTGATTGTTTTTTGACGTTACAATGGAGTGAGGTGGGAGTATATTTATATAAAGCCGTGAAACGCAACCATAACATCCATACTATTTTTTGGGCGCCACCGTCCATTAAACCCAATCACTGGATCTTGACCTCCTTATCCTCCTCAATGGAGTTGACAAAGTCGTGCTTGCCAATGGCGTCTGCAGCAGTGTGGGGCAACTTGACCAAGAAGCCCTTGATCAAGGAGAATTCGTCAAGGACGTTGCCTCCAAGTTCGCTGACCTTCAGCTTGACCGTGGACACCTGTTCGGTGCTGACGGAGTCTTTGAGCGTGACAATATAGTTTTTGTTGTTGGACATGGTGGATGAAGAAAAGTGGTATATAGTGTGGAGATCTTGGGGCGGATTCGCCCCTTTGATAAGGGCCCCCTCGTGCAGGACAGCAATTCATGTGGCTTGCGACAGTGTGTATAGAAAAAAGTTAAGACCACAGTATAAAACAAGAATCCACGAGGACACGAGGACACGGGTAGTTACACATAAATGTACGTATCTCCCATAGATAGGTTTCTTAATAAGTTCCGGCGGCCGGGGTTTTTTCTCTACATCAGCTTGGTGCTAGGGGCCGTGGGCTGGACGTTCTGGGACATTCATCGCATGTCCCGAGAAATCAAGAAAGAGCAGCTCAAGAAGGAGGAGGCCAAGCGGTTGCTTAAGGAAGTCACGAAGAAAAGGAGTGAGCTAGGTGGTTAATAGGTGATCCAGGTGGTTAATGGGTGATCCAGGTGGTTAATGGGTGAAGTAGTTATGTTCTGACCACCACATGGCTCAAATCTTTGTCCCACCTGCATTCAAGAATTATATGTGGTTAGGACTACCTCTAGACTATTCAGTGCTACCTGGGTATACATGGGTGTTTGGAAAACTGGGTCTTTGATGATAAGTGTGGATGAGACGCGCTTGGCTGCAGGACCCCATTAACAAGATGAAGTAAGACATTCAACCAAATCTAAAGTCCGTGTCTATGGAGTTACTGGATTTGTCTTTTCAATCAATTAAGTGACAATTGTTGCTACTACTATTTTTCTTCAATTAACAGGTTAGAGCCGATACGTGAGGAAGCTGGACTTTATTAGTACCATGTTTCATAACTTCCAATGGCTGTACCATTATACTGCTACATCGTGGTATGTAACCTTGGTGATTGATTTTCGTTCGATGTTCAGAACAAAAAAATATTTCTCCAGTGAATGTTTCCGTCCAGCAAAGTCATATTTCAGCTAAGATGTATCTTAGGTCTACCATCTTTACTACAGTACTATAAAGAGAGAGCTAAAGTTCAACTCTGGAATCAAATCAGAGATCTAATCAGAGAACAAAACAAAAAAACATATCAGTGAACGAAAAGACAAGAAGGTCAAGAAGTTGAGATCTTGATTAAGAATTATGCTTTATACAGTGGGCGAAAACCACGGACTACAGACCACATGTACATCGCCCAAGAGACCGTTTGGCCCGTCTAGACAAAGTTAAGTATTCATGGCCAGGACAAGTGATAATGGTCGAGACAAGGGAATTTCAACGTCTAGTACTACCCCGAAGAGCCAATCAGCTCTCTTATTACGGCCGAGTTACTCTACTCACCCTAATAAACTCAACGAAAAACAAATTCCGTGATATATTTTTTGAATTATACTTTGTTACTACTGAGTACACTTTAGGTATGTTCACTGGTCCGTCAGTCTGTAGAAAAGTAAGGCGTGCTTCATAGAAAATGTACTCTGTAGTCTTCATAATCTTAAATGTTTTTGAATAAATGAATGGATTGACTTCTCAGTTAATCAACTATAACAGTCGATCAACTGACCATTTAATTTTCTGCTTCTTTTGGTATTTTTGTTGATAGGTAATTCATCAGTCCACCACATTGTCCACCGGTCCATAATCACCAAGAGATTGGATAGAAAAAGGGAGATCAGAGAGTTGGGAAATGGAACAATTAGAAGATTAGAGGTATAGTAGTTGGTATAAAAGTAGAAAAGTATAGAAATAAAGAAGTATAGAAATAGAGAAGTTTAAAGGTATAGGAGTATTGTATTGCGCTATCATACAGAAATAGAAGTAGAGTAGTAGAGTAGGAGAGTAGTCTAGAAGTATAATACTATAGAATATAGAAGTATCCACGTATAGAGGTGAAATACTGTATTTTATTATAGTATTATAGAACTATGGTATTATAGAAGTATAGAAGTTTAGAAATATAGAGTTTAGAAATATAGAGTTTAAAATATAGAGTTTAAAATATAGAGTTTAAAATATAGAGGTTCATTAAGGACCATTTGCAGGAACCGAGCATCTTTTAAAGTTGAAGTTGAAGTTGATCTTCCTGAAATATCCAAGACTTGCAATCTTTGATGTTTTGGTGTGCTCAATTTTGGTGTTCTCAATTTTGGTGTTCTCAATTTTGGTGTTCTCAATTTTAATGTTCTCAATTTTAATGTTCTCAATTTTAATGTTCTCATTTATAATGTTCTCAATTTCTGGTGATGGTAGTGAGAAGTGGTGAGGGCGAAAGTGAGAGTGAGGGTGAGGTCCAAGAGTGGAGTGTGAAAGTGAGGGTGTGAAAGTGAGGGTGTGAACTGAGAGTGAGAAATGAGAGTGAGAAATGAGAGTGAGAATGGAGTGTAATCTGAAAGAAATCCTTAAAAACCTTAGGTTAAGACACGATAGAATAATCAGGAAAAGGACCAGTACTACTAGTACAGTTCTCAGTATTCCAATGATAAAATAGAAATCGATAGATAGGGATGGAGATAGAAATAGGGTGATTTAAAAATTGATGAAGAGAGGTCCGGAAATCTGTATACACTTCACCCACTCATTCTTCCTCTGGACCTCCATCTCTATCACTACGTCTACTATATTAATTTATTAAATGTACAAAACTTAATTTTGATTTTTTACTGTCAATACTTTGTTCATGACCATGTGTATATACCATGGGAATAATATACTGTGGTAGACCCCACTTCACTACAGTACTATGGTACAGTACTATGAGTATACAGTACTATGACATGTACTATGGATTCTATAATATTTCCGGAATTTTTTTGGATTTCGTCTGAATCTCCAGAATCTAAGAATCTAATAATATAGTCAGTACTACAGCTCTCTCAGAAAACTAAAACACTTTCCCATTAGTGTGACTTGGGACTGTGAGGCTGGGTGCAGTCCAGGACATGTCTCTTCGCACCACCTAGCATCACTAGTAGCTTAGATCACCCACCATGGATCCCATGGCCAATAAGTACCCGCTATGGAAAAGACTAGTGCACAAGTTCCAGGCGCGCCGGGACATTCCCTTCCGAAGCAAGTTCTTTGTGGGCTACGATTTGCACGGGAACACCTACTGGGAGTTCACCATTGACGGCAACATGCAGAGGCTCCGGAGAAAGCTCGAGCCGTACCAGGAGTCGATCTTCAAGTCCGACTATTTCGAGACCGTGCCTCCACAATGGCTCCAGTGGCTTCGGCGCATGAAAAAGGACCCTCCCTCGCTCCAGGAGCTTATCAATGACCAGATGAGACAGGAGCGCATCAAGATATTGGCCCAGCAGGCCGACCGCAACTGGACATTGGAGAAGGAACGTTTGGAGGCTGAGCAGAGCTACAAGCTTCAACAGGAATTACAGAGGGTACAGGCAGAAAACAAGGAGTTTGAGACAAGCCAACTAGAGAGGAAGGAGAAGGAGAAGGAGAAAGAGGAGAAAGAGGAGAAAGAGGAGAAGAAGGAGAAAGAGGAGAAAGAGGAGAAAGAGGAGAAGAAGGACCCATGGGCAGAGGCCGACGAGAAGGCCGGCCAGAATCCGATCCAGAGTGCTACCATCAAGCCACGAGAATAAGCATTCCACGGCTCTTGTATATATCGATACTATGCATTCAATTAAACCCCAGTATTACAACACAGCCACCAACAACTGCGCGCCCTTGTTATCGGAGTCCTTGGCCATGGTTTTCTTTAGCGACTTCAATGCCTTGTGGAGCTTCTTGGCCTTGGCAGTGTCCAGAAGTGCCAACACCTCGTAGACAGAAAGCACCACGAACGCACCCTGGCCCGTGACCCACTTCTCAAGCGTATCGTCCTTCAACAACGCATCGGCAATCTTCACGGCAAACTCCTGGCCCACGGAAGGCACTTGACTATTTTCCACGGCCACCAACTTCTTGGCATCATTGTCCCACTTGAAGCCATTGCCCTGGATCAAGGCCTTCAACGAGCGAGAAAAGAACGGCGTCTTGTTGAGGAGGTGGAAATCCTCCAAGATATCCGAGGCAAACGTAATGTCAAAAATGGCATCCACCAATTGTGGTCTAAGCGTGGTGTTGACTTCTTCCTCTTCTGTAGGTGTGATGCAGAGCTCAGCAATAAACTGCGCGGCCACATTGACCGACAAAAGCTGCGTAAGCGTAGGGTCACTGGCGGGGTCAGCAGAGGCCAACAACGAAGAATACACCAAGGGCAAAGCTCTGGTTTGCAACTCGGCTTTTCTCTGCTCATGGGGTTTTTTCGATGTCTTGGCATATGCCAACTTCTCGTACCTTAAGAAATCGTCTCTAACTTTGGGTGCGAAATACTTGCCGTCCAAGCCTTTCAATAAGTATAACAAGGGCCTGCGCGAGAACTTCTCTTGCACGAGCCCCGGCATCAATTCCGGCGTGAAAAGTTCCGCACTGAAGGCCTTATGCAC
The DNA here is from genome assembly GCA_002370815.1 of Metschnikowia hamakuensis. NCBI lineage: Eukaryota > Fungi > Ascomycota > Pichiomycetes > Serinales > Metschnikowiaceae > Metschnikowia > Metschnikowia hamakuensis. The sequence goes on from NKZZ01001281.1 coordinate 345,819, forward strand.
CATCACCGTATCGTCCACGGTCATGAACAATGTGATCAACACGGAGTTGCCGTGCTCGTCCCGGATCAATTTGTCTGCATGTGGCCTCAAACACCTAACAATGGTTTTTCTTTCTTTGGCATTGGCAAAGGCAATAAGGCACGAGGCCACCTCCAGGCCTTCTTGGGTGTGCACCAATTCTGCCACTTGCTCTCCTAACATCTCCACGAACTCACGGATCTGCTGGTCGTTTTTCTCCACGTCGTCCGCCAAAATCGTCACGTACTCCTTCATGGCCGCGTGCAAGAGCTGGAACCCAGTGGAGCCTTTGTTGACGGAAGCTTCGATGGTGCTGCTCAAGTTCTTCATGATGAGCTGTTTCTTCTCGGCCAGCTCGTTGACCACATCGAGCACGCTCTTGTCCTGGCCGGAATTCTTGAAAATGGCAAACTCAGAGCCCCAGAACTCCCGGATCATCTGTTGTTTTTGTTGTGCTGATGAGTACAACACATACAAGTCCTCCACCACATACGCACCTTCCTTGTGTCTCATGAGCTTCCTCAATTTGCCGTGGAGCTCATCCACAATAAGCGCACGCGACTCCTTGGACCCATAGTGCAAGAGCTTGATGAGCAAGTACTTTCCGTATGACGACGTGGCCAAGCTGTAGTAGTGGCCCTTAAGTGCCTGCACCACAATGTCTCTTCTTTCCTTGGTGGTAAACTTGACCAAGGTCTGCACCACTCTCGAGGCATCGTGCTTCAACACCAAGTCGTAGATACAGTCTTTGGACAAGTCCCAGATCTCATTACACAATTTTTCCCGGACGGCCTTGGGAGGGGCTGGTCTTTTGACTCTCAACTTTTCCCAAAGAGACTTGATTCTCTCCACCTCCACACCTGCCTTTCTCTTCAACTTTCTTTCGGAGAGAAGTTTTTTTTGTTCGGCATGCTGCTCGGAAGAGGACTTTTTGTTGGGGTCCGAAGAGCTGGTCTCTTGTGTTTTGTCTTCCATGTCTAATCCATCTTCATTGTCCAGATCCAACTCATCTTTCTCCAGATCCAACTCATCTTCTTCCAGTTCATTGTCCAGATCTTTTGCAATCTCCTTGTCCAGGTCAAGGTCATCACTCTCCAGGTCGTTGTCCAAAACATCATCAGAAGAGTCGGAAATGTCACTGGAACTGGCATCTTCTGCAGACTGGTAGATGGTAGCGTCGTTTTCGGAGGCCGAGTCGCTTTCGGGCACCGGCTGCGGCTGGAACTTGGCCTTCTTGGGCTGTTTGGCCTTTTGTGCCTGAGGGGCAGATCTTTTTGCACCTTTGGCCATTCTAGTGGATATTGGTTTTGGATATTTGGACTCCATGAAAATTGAGGACAGTGCGATGAGGTCACGTGCGCCACACCTCCGCTCGGGGCCCCGGTGCGACCTCGATGATTCATAAGCCGTCCCCAATCTTGCACCTCACTTTCCACTCTGTTGCACCTCTTTTTCCAACCCGTTCTGCAACACATTGCCACATTGCCACATTTCATATTTCATATTTACAACCTCATGTTTTTAAGAGCTGCAAGAATCTCCAGGGCCATGCCTGCTAGAAATGCCATCCTTGGACTCCGGATGAACTCCACCTCTGCTGTGGTGGAGGTGTCGGACTTGGCCCACTTCAACAAACTCATAGACACCAAGAAGAAGCTCTCGGTGGTGGACTTTTACGCCACGTGGTGTGGTCCTTGTAAGGCGATTGCCCCTGTTTTCGAAACGTTGGCGCAGAAAATCCCCGAGGTGGACTTTGCCAGGGTCGATGTGGACCGTGCCGAGGATGTTGCCCAGGAATACGCCATCACGGCCATGCCCACGATTCTTTTTTTCCAGGAGGGTCAAAAGGTCGATAGCATTGTGGGCGCCAACATGCCCAAGTTGCTCCAGACCATCCAGGAGTATTCGGGCATTGACATTAAGCTGAAGTAATCCAGTGTCACACCTCTCACTACACTACTATACACTACTACTATACACTACACTACAGTATATCAAGATACACCACATATACTATATAGACGTTGTATAGATGCTCTATAGGCATATACTAGAACACATGTATTAATACACATACAATTATTTTGTTTACCATATTTAAATATAATTTCAAGTATTGGTACTTTGTAGTGTAGTGGCCCTTGACAATATCCTGCATGGGGCGCACCACAAGTGGCGATCTCAGCCAACTCTACTCTCACTACACTTCATTAGCAACTATGGTATGTGCATCCAATACACCCACCCCCTCTAAATCAACGACTAACAAATCAAGGGACAAGGAGCATCAGGTATGCCCGGAGGAGGCCAAAACGGCAAGAAAAGAGACGACAAGAAGAAGGAGAAACCCAAGTATGAGCCCCCAGTGGAGGCAAAGTTCGGCAAAAAGAGAAGAAAAGGCCCCGACACGGCAATCAAGTTGCCCAATGTTTATCCCAACACCCGGTGCAAGTTGAAGCTCTTAAAGTTGGAGAGAATCAAGGACCACTTGATCTTGGAGGAGGAGTTCATTGCCAACCAAGAGGCGTTCCAGCCCGCTGAGGCCAAACAGGCCGAAGAAAGAGAGAAGGTGGACGAGTTGAGGGGCTACCCCATGTCCATCGGCACATTGGAAGAAATCATCGACGATGACCATGCCATTGTTTCCAGCACAGCCGGCTCCGAGTACTATGTGGCCATCATGTCTTTTGTCGACAAGGGCTTGTTGGAGCCAGGCTGTTCTGTTCTTTTGCACCACAAAACCGTGTCCATTGTGGGTGTTTTACAAGATGAGGCCGACCCTATGGTATCTGTGATGAAGTTGGACAAGTCGCCCAAGGAGTCGTATGCTGATATTGGAGGTTTGGAGAACCAAATCCAGGAGATCAAGGAGGCCGTGGAGTTGCCTTTGACCCACCCTGAGTTGTACGAAGAAATGGGAATCAAGCCTCCTAAGGGTGTTATCTTATACGGAGCCCCAGGAACCGGTAAAACCTTGTTGGCCAAAGCCGTTGCCAACCAAACCAGTGCAACCTTCTTGAGGATTGTGGGGTCCGAGTTGATCCAGAAATATTTGGGTGATGGCCCTAGGTTATGTAGGCAAATTTTCCAGATTGCCAGTGACTTGGCTCCATCCATTGTGTTCATTGATGAGATTGATGCCATCGGAAGCAAAAGATACGAGTCTTCTTCAGGCGGAGAGAGGGAAATCCAAAGAACCATGTTGGAGTTGTTGAATCAATTGGACGGTTTCGATGACAGAGGAGACATCAAGGTGATCATGGCTACCAACAAAATTGAGTCCTTGGATCCGGCCTTGATTCGTCCCGGCAGAATTGACCGTAAGATCTTATTCGAAAACCCCGATTCAAACACAAAGAAGAAGATCTTGAACATCCACACATCCAAGATGAAAATGGCTGATGACGTCAACCTAGATGATTTGGTCACCAGCAAGGACGACTTGTCGGGAGCTGATATCAAGGCTATGTGCACGGAGGCAGGATTGTTGGCATTGAGAGAGAGAAGAATGCAGGTAAAGGCCGAGGACTTCAAGACTGCCAAAGAAAGAGTGCTCAAGAATAAGGTGGAGGAGAACCTTGAGGGCTTATACTTGTAGAGGTGCGATATAATTGATTGCATTATTAAATGTGAATGAACATTGTAGATGTATGTATTGCTTTGGGAGAAAAAAAAGAAACAGAAACAACTGTATATGGACTATTCTTCTCTACTCTGCAAGAGACGAAGAATAAAGAGAAACAAGTTCAAGATGTCCAAGTACAATGCAAGCGTAGCACTGACCTCGTCGTCAAGCGAATATGTCTTCATGATGTGCTGAGTGTCCACAAGAATGTACGCAGCAAAGATCAAAGCACCGGCACCCGAGTACAACATTTCAAAGCCCTTGGACCGGCCTGGGAAGAACATATTGACAAACCCAATGGCAATCAAGGCCCAAACACCCATTCCCAAGGCGCCCTGCCAGCTGGTGAAGTCATATTTCGACTGGAAAGCAAACACAGTGAGACCAATGAAGAGAATGAATGTGATCAAGAGAGCTTGCACGACGACATCCGAATCCACAAACGAGCAAACAAGCCCCACTCCGTAAGACTCACAGATAGTGAAGCCAGCCAATAGAAAAAGGTTGATCGGGTATGAGCGTGCTTTGATGGAGGTGGCAATGGCAAAACCGAGCGTGCCTACCACGGAAACCAAGTACAACCACATATTATTAAGGCACCAATTTTGAAGGGCTTGGTTCAGTTTGATAATATAGCCAATGACCACGGTCCCCATAATCTGGAGCGTAAGGAGGGCGTATACTTTTCTAATAAACATTTGTCTGACAGGCAACTCACAGGAGGCCACATTCACAGAGTACTTAAAGTCATCAGCCAAAGCATCATCGGCCGTCCGGGTAGCAGGGTCCTCGCCGTACGCAGGAGGCTGGTTTGAAACGGGTTGGTACGACATCTAGCAATTTTGGTGTGTCGTTGGAACTAATCTAAGGAATTTGTGGGGATTCAGCCGGAGGCGGGAAGAGGGAGGATGTGGAGTATTTATATATCCAGACGGCGCGAAGCTGCGCGCGGCAATCGACCGGTCCCCACTATTTAAGGTATGCACAATCAAGTGAGTGAGATTGACAACATGAGTGAGTGGAAGGCAAAATATCTGTTGTCCTTATCAAGTGTGACGAAAAAAAAATATGGAGTAAATTGACGGGACATGGTTACTTATATATCTGAAATACGAGGACACAAAAGCGTTTGTAAACATAAATTCAAGAGATGTGGGTGTCTTGGCCTGTAGCAATACATTGTTTGCGATTTCGGTCTAATTTCAGAAATAATTTCTGTCTATACTTGACAGAAAGAGGAGGGACTGCGAAATAAGAACACCAAAATAGTCCCTAAAAAATCAAACCAATCTATTTTTTTATATTTTTCTACATTTTTCTATATTCTCGTATGCTCTTGTAAATTCCCCTAATTATTTAGTATCTATAGGTTTTGACCAGGTTTTATCCTATATACACTCCATAGTGCTCCCAAGTATCTCTAAACCTATATATTATTTATACACCTACAGTATGAATGTATGATGTGCGTGTATATAGTTTCGTTTTATTTTTCGTATCTGTCGTGTCTAAATTTTATGCCTCGATCCATGTTTAAGACGACCTTATGTCTTTTGTGGTCGTAGAATACATGGCTACTCATTAAAGAGCTTATCGATGTCGTCATCTGTAATGTCCAGCCCAGGCATGTCATCCCCCTTTACATTGTCTTGAGACTTTCCCCCATCGTCCGGTGACTTGTCCATATCGTTTTGAAGTGCTTTTTCCGAATCGGGCGGAACCACCAACACCCCCGTCTTCATTCGTAGCACGATGGTATCCTTGAAAGCCACCGACTTGCGGCACATCGGACATAGCCCCACGCCTTTCTTGCCTCTGGTTTGGCCCCGTGCTGAAGATGACGAAATGCTCTTTTGTAGGCACTCAAGACAATACACGTGCCCACACAAGGTGGCGGTGGCGGTGGAGACCGAGTCAAAGCAGATGGGACACTCGGCCTCGGACATTTTCTTGACGACCTTGGGAGGTTCCTGGTCAATGAGCTGCTGCGTCAGCTTCAGAAACTCAAGCACTTCTATGGCATCTTCGTCCTCGTCATCTGATGATACATTTATGACGTAAGGAAGCTCCATGGCCAAAAGCGACTGAGACCAAGCGGACGGCGCGAAAGTGCTATGGAGCTGAGGACCTGCACCCAAGTGAACCATAGCATTCGCCAAGCATATCAGAAAAAAACTGAAAGAATGGAAACCAGAAAAAACTGAAAATGGAAAATGAAGAATGGAAAAATGAAGAATAGAAACCAGAAAAAACTGAAAGAGAAAAAGAAGAATAGAATGTAAATTAGAATTTTTTTTTTAGATCTTGCTGGTCTATATATAGGAACAACGGAATCTTACTGTATTCTGGTCTCAGTCTGGTGTTTCAGGTGTGGCCTGCTTTGTTTGTTTTATTTAATGTATAGGTGTCTCGGTCTTAAGGGTGAGGGGACTTGTTTCACTCTGTTTCTCCGACACCGCAGAACATCTGCGAAGATGGAAAAAAGTGAACAATCAATTGTCTAATCAAAAAAAAGAGCGAATTGTTTAATCAAAAAAAAAGAGCGAATTGTCTTTCGATGTTTGTATTGTCCAAATCGGCTAAATGTCCAATTGTCTAATTGTCTAATAAATCGTCGCTCGTTAAATCTTCGTCTGCGTAGAACCACTGTATTTGGCTAATTATAGTAGTTGCTTATAGTAGTTGCTTAAAGTAGTGGCCTTGTACTTGTTGAAAACCAGCGACCGCCAGGCCCTCGCATTATGTGCCGGCATGCATCCAGCAAAACCACGGCCCACTTGTCTTTAAAACTCAGCAAAAGTCTTGGACACTCGTGCCGCAGCACCTCGGCAATTTACCTTTTCTTCCCGCCTCAATTTGTTTGCCAATTAAAGCGCTAACCACCACATTGCACGCTGTACAGCGCATCCCCAGGTCCCTTCCTGTAGCGAAGTTTATTGTATGCCCGCACCCTCACTTTTTCGGAAGAGCTCTCAATTTCTCAAGAGTGTTTTGCATTGTTCCCGAAAAGTCACTCTTGCGCCCACACAGCAATACAGTCACTGAAGTCACCGCAGTACCCAGCCCCAGTCTCGTATTCCGCAAAGAGACCTCTTCTTTTCTAAAGGGACCCTTCCTTTCCCGCACAGACGCACCTACTTTCTTTCCAGAAGGACTTATAGTTGCCCCCCCTACCCCTCCCCCCGTATCTGCTTCCAGATAACAACCTACGGAGCCTGATCTTGATCTTGATCTTTGCATTCCCCAATGTCCGACTATCATAACCCTCTTTCCGTGTTTATTCCGCACGACTTCCAGCATCACAATGACTTCCCCACCGAGGTGGTGGCCCAGCGTTTCCAGGCATACCGCGACATCGCCAAGGACTTAATCTCCTACCTCCGACAGTACGCCTCCGTCCAGGAGGAAATCATTCGCCAGCAAGTGCGGCTTCAGCAGGCTGTTGGTGCCCCGGGCCAACCGTCCTTGCCTTCAAACTCCTCCAAAAGCGATAAGCATCATAGTTCGAAGAGTGACAAGTTCATCAATGACGACGATGCCTTAAGTGCCATCAACCAGTTCTTTTTGCCTATTGGCAACGGCTCCATCCAAGATATCCCCACGATACTCACTAGATTCCATCAGCAAAACATTCAAAACGGAACCAAAACCCTCAAAGACATTAATCTGGTCATCATCCCTAAACTAGAGGACTTGCGGAAAGACCTCTTGGTCAAAATCAAGGAGATTAGAAATTTGCAAAACGATTTCAAGAATACCTTGAGCAAGGAAATGTCTGAGACAAAAAACTTGATGTCTTCGTTTAATCATGCCATAGACGTGGCCAATCATTTGGAGATTCCCTCCATATCATCGCTGCACCATGATGCAGGCGAGCCAGATCTTTCCAGAAAAGACCCCTACTTGGTCAAGTTAAAACTAGAACGTCAGTTGAAGCGACAATTGGCCGAAGAGTCGTATCTTTATGAAGCATACAAAAACCTCCAGGTTTCTAGCGAGAAGCTAGAATCCATTGTGGTGTTGGAGATCCAAAATTACATGGGCATGTTCGTACATCTTGTGGAGAACGAAAGCTCATCTGTTCTGAACTTTTTTGTTCCCAACTTCACGGAAGGCTTCTTGGCCAAGGAACCTAATCTCGAATGGGATTCTTTTATCGCCAGAAACCTCCCCAAGGCATCATCCATTTCTAAAAACATAAGCGGAGGAAAGTTTGTGGACTTGAATTTCCCCACTAGAAGAATCAAGGACTTGACCATCCCACACTACGACTCGTTGATTAATGTTGCAGTCAAGGAAGGGTCTTTGGAGAGAAGATCCAAGTTCTTAAAGTCATACTCCAGTGGCTGGTATGTCTTGACATGCAGCTACCTTCACGAATTCAAGTCGGCAGACCGCAGAAAAGACAACACGCCCGTCATGTCGTTATCACTCAACCAGTGTCTGGTGAGCGAACATTCCAAGAACGACGGCAAGGTGATGGGGTCGTATAAATTCGTGTTATATTCCAAACTGCAAAACAGTTTGATGAATAGAGGCCACAACTGGTCGTTCAAGTGCAACAACTACCAAACCATGATCGAATGGTATAATGATATTAAGACCTTGACCTCATTAGCATCGCCGCAAGCCCGAGCCAAAGCCATGAGCAAGAAGCTCACTGCCAACAATGCTCTTGAGAGGAACTTGTCCCGTGGATCCAGCTTAATGTCTACCCAAACTGGTTTGAAATCATTGAGATCAAGCGCTGGCTCACGGTTCCAAAGCAAGCACACCCCCAAGCAGGGCAACCATTCCGTACGCACCTCCGGAGTGTCCCAGATGTCGATCAACTCTGGGTCTACCAACCAGCGCCTAACATCAGCTTTCACCCAGAAACACAGCCAATCCCCTCGGATCTCCAACTTGATCAACAGCGATGGCACGGTGGTGGCACCTGCAGAGAACGAACATACCAATGCAGATATGAACGGAGATATCTCGGTCAGGCTAGAAACTCCTAACGACCCCGGAGACAAAAACACGCAACTGGTCAATGATGGAACACAGGCCACATACCAGGCAGACCACTCAGCAGAAGCGGCCACCACGCCACAGCAAAACATCCCACAGAACTACCAATACTACTTGAACCAGGTGCATTCGCAGCCGCAACAGTTTTACGATCCTGTGCTGCAGCAGTTCTTCACCATTAATGCTATTCCTGCTGCTCAGGTGGAGAACTCTCGCCCCAACCTGCAGGCCATCCCCATAATGACCCATCAGCCCCAGGGTACACTGCAGCCCATGCCCCAATACTTCCCGTCTTCTCCCCTCGGTCAGCCACAAGCATACATGCCCGGATCACCCAACTTAACCAAACAGTTGATTCCTCCGTCTCCCCAAGTAAAGCCCGGCCAGATCATCACTGTACAGGGTGAAAATGGGCAGCAGTACAACCAGTACGTGCCACATTTTCCAGCGCAGCTAGGCGACGGCAAGCAGATAAACGCGCCATACCCCATTCAGCTAGGAGATAGTTTCGTGTCCAGCAGGCAAAACTCCACCATGTCTCCGCGCAGTGCAAGCACTGCTGCAGGAGAAGAACCCACCACGGATGAAACTTTGGAGGAGGGCACATCCAATCTCAACATCAAGTAGAATATGTAGAATTAATCAGTAATAAACTGAAATGGATTACAAGTCTCACTGACTGATTTAATTGTAACTACACTCAAAGTGATACTACACTATTAAACTGATCAATTGTTTACTACACTGGGTATTATTCAACGTAGACTATGTCATGTATTAATGTATGATGTACAAAGATGAGATTTAGACAACAACACCAGAGTTGGAAGCAATTCTTGGCCACAAGTCAGCGCACTCCTTGGCAACTGGACCGGTGATGGCAGAACCCTTCATTTCACCCTTAGGGTTGACAATGACACCAGCGTTGTCCTCGAAGTACAAGAAAGTACCATCCTTTCTTCTCCATGGCTTGGATTGTCTGACAACAATGGCAGGCATGACCTTCTTTCTCAATTCAGGCTTACCCTTCTTGACGGTGGCCATGACCATGTCACCAGCAGAGGCAGCTGGCAATCTATTCAATCTAGCACCGAAGCCCTTGACGGCCAAAATGTATAAGTTTCTTGCTCCAGAGTTGTCGCAACAGTTGACGACGGCGCCAACTGGCAAACCCAAAGACATACGGAACTTGTTACCGGAAGCACCAGAACCAGACATGTTTAATTCTTAAGTGAGTAAGTGAAGAAGTAGTTCGATCCTAGACTTTTTTCTTAGTGCGCAGTGAGCAGGCTAGGAAAAATTTTTTGAATGCGTCTGCATAGGGTGCGAATTAGGGCTGCGGCCCTAGACACCCACGCGCACGTGACCATAAACCCCAATGCCCAAATTTTATCACCTCCACATACCCATGCTCTCAATTTGATAATTAGAGAAAGAAATTCTCATATTAAATCATCATTTCAACAAATATCTTTTGCTAAAAATGTTCATGTCACGTGTCGTTTGTGGGCTCGCAACGCTTTGGCATGTTGCATCTTCAGAGGGTCATGATTTTTTTTTTTTTGGCTGGGCTGTACTTCTGCAGCTGACTTCGTCAAGTGGTTACCTATACACTCTGCTATTTTTACACCCACTATCTTTGTTTGCGACAAGTATACACAATCATCTATTTATAATCATTTGTCTTGGCGCCTGTGACGTAGCTCAGCAAGTTAACAATAAGAAGTGGTTGGTTTGGAGCCCGCGGCCGCGCGTGGGCCAGGGCTCGTAACGCGTGTTTTTCCGCGCATTAAGCCGTGCATGTTTCGGCTGCTGTTCCTGCGAGACCTCTTTGGCCTATTCACACTATCTTTAAAGCTGCTAGACATCAGTGCCCAAGATTTGAAATTCAAAGGATTATCTGTTATTGGATTTAGCGATAAATAATCTAGTGGTATTTAGTCAGACACGGAATAGAATAGATCTTATTGTGAGAGAGTAAAAAGTGGTACGAAGTAAGAGTGTATACTACCGAATCGCAAATATATTAGAATAATGGCCTCGAACTCTGCACAGATTTCAATAAGCCATCTTTCAAAGTTGAATTGAACGTCAGGCGGTTAGTTGACCACCTTCAAAGAACCCGGGTTTCTAGTAACCATATCGGGGAGAGAGCCGTTCGACAAGCGCCGGCGGCCATACTCCTCTTCAGCAGGGTAGACATCATGGTTCATTTCGCCCGGATGCTTATCATAGAAAAAGCCATCGTCATTGTTCGTGGAGTAAGATCTAGTAGTGTTTGAGCTGTTGTGGGCATGCGCACCCACAACGCCTGCTCCGGCAGCTCCACCAATGAATCCGTTGGGGGCCACGGAGTCGAAATGATTGGCTGGCTTGCCAGACATGTCGAAAAAGTCGTCATCGTTATCGTCGCCGCGGTTGCGTTTCCAATGAAGGATCAAGAAGATCAAGCCTGAGATCAAGGCAACGCCCGCGACCGAACCCACCACTGCGCCTGCAATCTTTCCTCCAGACAAGCTCTTTTGTTGGTTCGGTGAATCGTTGGAACTTGAAGAAGAAGTAGATTGTGATTTACCGCCAGTGCCCCCACTGGTATGAGAGCGCACGGTGGTGGTGATTTCAATCACGGAATTCGTGGAGCCGTTAGGTGAAGACGTCACGGTGGAGATCACGGTTGTAACACCGTCTCCGGTTTTGGAAGGGGAAGAAGAAGCTGATTCAGGCAGGCTCGAGTCGTCTTTAGAGCTGGCGGGATCAGTTTCCAGGGCAGTCAGAGATGACGACGTTGAAGTTTCGTCCTGGCTAGAAGAAGTCGTCGGAGACTTGCTCAGAGACAGCCTTGTATTGGAGGCAGCCTGAGAAGAAGCCGATCTGGAAGAAGAAGACGACGAGGATTTGGAAGTGGAAGTAGAAGAATCGGAAGATGCTGAAGCAGTGGAGCCGTCCACATCTCCATTGACGTAGACCTGGTAGTAGCCACTGCCACCGCAAGTCTGTTGACCGTAGCCCTGACAGGGAGAGTTGCAGTTGCTGTCATCAACAATCATATCCGAATTGGGCACCGTCAGACCGCAATAGCAAGTTTTTCCATTGATCAAGGCCGCAACCTTTTGCGAGCTACATTGGGCCCAGCAGTAGGATGAGGACTGGTACAAGTAGTCGCCCTTCAGCAGAAGCAGCAGTTGGATGGAGTTTTGCTTAAAGCAGCCTAGCGACAGGAAATCGGCACAAAGGCCCACGGACAAGCACAGTAGTAGTAGTAAGCCAAAGGAGGCATGCATTATGGTATAATATGTAAGACGAAGATGCAAGGATGCAAAAGGGAAAAGAGAGACTATCCGACACCGGGAACAGTAAGGCTATGCGGAAAGAGTTCTTGGATGGTTGGCAAAACCTATAGTTTGCCGGCGGTGGAAAAAGGAAAAGAAAACAAGGATGTAAATGAAGTTGAGAACCCTAAAAAAAGAATAGAAAATTGGTAGTGCCTTTTCATGCCCGGGCTCCGCAACCCGCGAAACAAAAATAGATCGGATAATATGAGTGTCTGCCGCAACACACGCCCCAAAAAAGGCCAGATCAGGGCAGATGGTAAACAGATCCGGCGGATCCCCACACCGGGTGAAGGTTAAAAAATCAAACGGGACTTTTTGCTGATAGTTGACACTCCATGAAGTTTTTCTATGGCTAGGTACAGGTGGGATCGTATGCATCGGGCTTGCACACAATAGGAGTTCGGCGCGAAGAGCCCTGGAGAAATCAAAACAAACGTCGCCAAAAGTCGCACCCTAACTGGCAGACGTTCTGTCCTGAAACCGCGGGTGCATGTCCGCCTTGGGCCACCCCCTTGTGAAGGAGCACTCTGGCGGTTATAATCCGAGAATGTACATGAAAAGAGAAGAGTTTGCTCGGGAAGACAACATAGTCATGCCCGTACACCAGATCATATGCCTGGACGTCACATGGGCCTCGGACTTTATATAACAAGGTTTAGGTCACTTCTTAATAGCCCGCGTATTGTCTCCTTGGCATTCCCATTCCCATTGACTATGGGATCTCTGTGAAGGACTATGGGATCTCTGAAGGACTAAGGGTACCCCTGCCCTTTGTTTTGGTGCCTATTGATAGTCTAGCCTAATTAGACCGCCTTGTGCTTTTGCATATCGGCCATTGCATAAACCCATTGTTCGTGGGATGTGGGACCAAAGGGCCACTGCGAACAGCATCAGCATCAGCAGCAGCAGCAGCAGCAGGCGCGACGAGGGCGCGCGCAGCCCCCCGTGCACCAGGAAATATAAAAGCGTTTTTTTTTTCTCTGCTTGTAGAAACTCAGCGGCCACTTCTCTTTCTGAGCGACCTATTGGGGCTTCTCCAAAATGCTGTCCTTCCTGAGACTTGCGTGGCTGCTGAGAACAACTTCGGCCCTTTTTCGCTAACACCGATTTAGAATCTTCCAATCGGAGTTTGATAGTAGTGGGGCATACATCATCTGTAAGAATCTGTAAGAGTAGAGTTTAGGTCAGAGTAGTCACGATCCCGTGCAAAATGTCTAGTGCAGAATTCCCACTGAAAAAGGTCCAATGCAGAATTCCCAGTGCAGAATTCCCAGTGCAGAAAGTCAACTCATAAAGTTAGTGCAGAAAGTCAGTACAGAAAGTCAGTGCAGAATCTTAGGGTGTACCAGAGAAGCACCACACCACCAGTTTACGCCAGACAATTGATAACCTCGACGGTTATCATCTGCATCCACTTGTATGCAGCACAAGCTAGCCGGGATGCAGCCTTGTGTTCATATCCTGCTGCTTTCAGCAATTGGACTGCCTCTTTCGGTATCGGTAGTTGGCATCTGTCCATGCTACTCCATTGTGTGCGCGCCTTGGATCACACCTCATTCCACTTACTCCACGCTACAACTAACAATAACACCCAACACACAATTGCTGCTATAAGTATTGCTATATCTCCAAGAAAATTTTATAGTCAACACCACATCATTATATAAACCACTTTTGCCATACCACACGACCACACGACCACACCACACCACCACTACCATACCATTACCACACTACACCATACGACCACACTACACTACACTACACTTGTCCCTTTACCCTCCATTGCATAGACAACCTCTAACGATTCAATCACCACACACAAATGAGTCTTTCCATCAAATCAGTCTCCACAATTTCTCAACAGTACCGACACGAAGTGGACGAGTTGCTTGCGGACAGGACTCATAACCCCAACCCGTTCCTAGAGAAACTCACTTTACAGAAGATCCGCTTGGACATCCCTCGTCTTATAAACGCCTTATCGTCTCATAAAACCAACCGAGCATATGACGATACCCGTTTCCAAGTGCTTACATTATCCAACCAGATCGAGGATCTCCTCTATGCCAACAAAGGCTCAATCTCGACATTTGTCTCCGAACACCAGGAAGAGAAGGCCGAGCCGGAGCCGGTGGAGACCATCAGTGAAGCCCCAAAACAACCCATAACGGAGGATGCCGACTATGCATCTCTTCGAAAAAGACTTCTTGCGGACGGAAACACCACCAGCTTCGATAACGAGAGAAAGGAGCAGATGAACGAGTACCACGAAAGCTTCCAAGAGGATATTATTTCGGACTTGACTGCATTGGCCTCCACGCTTAAAACATCGGCCCAGTCTCTCTCGTCCAAGATCGTGGAGGACTCCAAGTTGGTGTCGGAATCCAGTGAGAACATGATGAAGAGTCTGACGTTGATGCAGTCGGTGGGCCAGAACTTAAACTCATATTTGTCGGAGAAATCGGGCGGCAAGATCTCGCTTTTCTTCATGATCAAGACCATGGTGTTTGTTTTCATTCTCTTCTTCTCCATGGTGGTGGTGACCAAAATCCTCCCCAAAATGTGACCTGCGATAGCCTGCTCCAAAAAGTGTGCACCATGTATATATGATACGCTAGATCTGATGGGACTAGTCTTCTACTATCCAACGATGAAGGGTAGAATTAATGAGCCAGCAGTAACAAAGATTATTAGAGGAGATTAGAGAAATGTGCCTTTTCCTGGTGTATACCTATAAGACTACGTATTACCGGATACTTTCTGGACATCACATGGAATGTCCGAATTAAATATATGCTAACTGTCTACATTTTTAGAGTATGAGTAATGGGTTTAAGGGAATATTTGGGTTTTTGAAGGAGGTAAGGCTGTTTATACATGGCATCCTGCATACAGACACACCATCGTATTAATGTAATCATGGCATGGTCATTTATTCTTAAAATTAACTATGCTGGGTCTTATGTCTGGATCTTGTGTCTGGATCTTATGTCTGAATATGAATGTGTATGTATGATGTCTTATGTATGAGTGATTATATACATGGTCATGGAATCGTCACATGGCACGAGCAAAATCCATTGGTTGGCCTGCGTCGTCAGAGAACAGCGGAGCACCAAAGTGACGTGTGTCATTATTTTGCAAAGGCTGATTATTGTGCAAAATCTGATTATTGTGCAGAATCTGGTTATTGTGCAAAGGCTGGTTCTGGAATTGCCGGGGCAAGTTTCCACACCGGTCTTTCCCAAAGTTGATCTTCAACGTCTTGTAGTCTTTAAACGACTTGATGCCGTCAATAGCCTTAATGGCGTTGCTAATGTTGACAAAGTTGATGAAAGCACAGTTCTTCTCCTCGAGGTAGTTGATCTGCTCGATTTCCCCAAACGACGAGAAGTCGTCTCTCAACTTCTGGGCATTGAAGTAAACAAAGTCACTAATGTTGCCAATGTAGATGTTTCTGGATGCTCCATTGGACACGGCCAACGATAAAGCATTGGACAAGGGGCCCGAGTGTTTTCCCCAGCCCACCTTGATGCGTCTATTATGGATGGTCAAGCCGTGGAGCTGGCAAAGCGCAAAAAACTGGGCTGCTGCAATGGGGTCGATGAAGGTAATGAAACACACGTGTCTTTCTTTCAAAAAACGTATGCTTTGCAATAATCCTCCACGGACAACGTTGCAAATCTCCTCCACCGATGAGTCCTGGTGCAAGTTGCCCAAGTACACGGTTCGGTTTCCCAAGTTATTGGCCCCACCGGCCTGAGTGGCTATTTGGGCAGCCGCGGCCGATTGCTGCACAAGAGCCGAAGAAATGAACTCTCTATCAGCAGCAGTAACCACGTGCTCCATTCCTGGGGCCAACCCCAAGTACTGCGCGGCATTGTGCTGCTGGGTCTTGGTGATGAATGCGCACCGGTCTTTTCCGTAGAAGCACTTTTTGTCCAAGTACTTCTCTTTTGTAGGCAAGTCAGATACGCATCTGATGGCACTCAAGATCGACAAGAAGTGGATAAACGCAATGCCCTTCTCGCGGATGATCTTGATACAGTCAATCACGCCGTACACCGATAAGTCCTCCTTCAACTCTTCCTCGGTGATGAGCTGGCCCGTGACCGAGTTGTGTAAGTTGCCAAGGTATACGTTCCGCGTAGCACCATCTTTCTGGATGGCATCCTTGACTATAGGAAGAATGGGGGTGTTCTTGCCCCAGCCAATGCGGATATCGTTGCCCTTGATGTTCAACTTCTTCAAGATGCAATCGGAGTGGAACAACATGGCCGACTGCAGATCGATAAATGATATGAAGGCACAGTTCTTGGCCCCAAGGATCTTGACGCTTTCCAAGATCCCGCTTCTCACGTAGTCCAACAACTCGTTGGGCTCGATCTCGCTGGGGATGTTTCCCAAATATACCGTTCTGGAGGGGGCGGCCTGATCGGCCTGCGAGACGTTTTCTTGAGACGTCACGTTGGACTGCGAGTGGCCAAACACATAATCTCCATTGTTAGCACTTGCACTTCTCTCAGGGAGTCCAAAAGACGTTTGGGAGAAGTTGGTTGGAGGTTCGGGGGGACTATTATAGTGGTCCTGGAAGTTCTGATCTAAAAGGTTGTTGGAGCCGAAAAAAGCCGATTCGGCAGGCGACGTGCTGTCGAAAGCCTCCACACTCCGGGCAGGGTGGACAAAGTTGTCTATGCTTTGGGAGTAGTCGGTCCGGTAGTCCCGGTCATACTGCAGAGGGTAAAAGTCCTGGGATGGCGCCGAGTTATATTCGTGGCTCTGGGCCTGGACGTCGTTCAGGGGCATCCGGTACTCCGGGAATTGCTGGGACACGAAAGCCTGGGGCGTAGTGTGGTAGGGGTTGTAGTAAGACATGACGGAATGCAGGAGAAAGGAAGGAATCGATAATCAGGGAGAACTCCGGGAAGACGGTCTATGGACAAGATAGCAAAGAAACCGGGATGCAAATGAAGTAAAGATGATAAATACACGAAGTCGCCGTTGGTCTGGGGAGAAAAGCGGCTATGCTCGTAACGTAAAAAAGGACCGGGGCCAAATGCAGGTAAACGAATGAGAGGAAGCCTTGATTTCAAAGAACTTCACTAAAGTTCAGGGGGAACGCTTGAATTCAAAGGCCACCTTTTGAAAATACTCGACACTCGGGGGACACGATGCAGTTGAGGACAGGTAGTAGCAGTGGGGTCGAATTTTTTTTTTCAGCCTTCTCTGCGCGTAGCTCGCTCTCTTAGTCGCACATTTCGGACTGCGAAGAGCATCGCACGTGACGTGCGTCCGCCATCACTCGGAGTACTGCGTCACGTCTCCGGAATCCTCGCCTTCCGAATGGGGGAGGCCAATGTGCATGTTGACGGAGGAGGTTGGGGTTTTCTCGGAGTCGCCGTCATGGGCGGGGCTGGACCCCTCCTCTTCCATCTCCAGCCCACTATAGTGCGTGGAAGCAGAGGAAACGTCCAGAGCGCGCCGGAGTGATGGTGCGGCACGTGAGCCTGTTTCCTCCATTACCCCAGATTCTAAGTCCATCCCAGGAGACTCCGTCTTCACCTGTACACCCAGCCCATCAAATTTAGTGATTTCAGATTTTTCATTTTCTGGATCTTCAGCAATTTGCCCTGCTTCATTTCCTGCACTTGTAGACTTGGAGTACCTTCTTCTCTTTTGATGTAGTCCGTTTTCGCTGCTTGTTTCGGGCTCCACATGCTCCACCTGCTCCAATTCAGGAACCAATTTAGGAACCACTTTAGGAACCTTTTTAGTAACCAATTCAGAATCCACTTTAGTAACCAATTCAGAATCCAATTCAGAATCCATTTTAGAAACCACTTTAGAATCTAGATCGGCCTCACACTTAAATGATGTCAGAATAGCCGTCTTTTCCCTGGGCCGTTTCCTCGCCCGGCTCCTCTTACTGGGAGACACAAGTTTCCTGCCAGCCACTATATCCTCAACAAAAACACGGTTGAGGTTGGTGGAGTTGCGCTTGGCATACTCAAGGTTCAAGAGGGCCAAGTTACCGTCGCCGTCCGGCTCGAGTTGCGCGATCTTGCGTCTCTTCTCGTTCAAGACCTGGAAAAACCGGTTTTCCAAGTCCTGGAGAATCGCACCATAGTCGCAGGTCATTTGATGCACTTCCTTCTCTAGAGCCATACATGCGGAATTCAGCAGGTGCAAGTTCTGATGGGTAGTAAGCAAATCGCCGCGGAGCCGAGTATTTGCCTCCACCAACTCCCCAATCCACGTGAGCATGTTGTACTGTGCTCGCTCGGTATATGGAACCACCTCCACGTCTTTAAAGGGCAACACTAGCCGGCCGTATAATATCGAGAGCACGTCCAGCGTGTTTACAGCCAACTCAAATTCCGGCAAAGTCTCGCCACATTCGGGCATGAGTTCTCCGGTCGCCACGTCATAGGTGTCGTCCGTGGCGAGTTTGGCATTTAGAACCAATTTCAGCTCAGTTCTTTCGCTCACTTCAATCCCTTCAGGCTTGTTGGCACCGGCCAATCCCGTCAATCCAGACAATCCCGTCAATCCAGACAATCCCGTCAATCCAGCCAATCCAGTCAATCCATTTTCTCCAACAATTTCCTTCAATCCAAGCAATTCCAATAAAATACGTTGCCATGTTGCTGGGTCGAGGTCGGATTTGGTTTTGGCGTGCTGGAGCTGCGGTGGAGACATTTGCACCTCAAAGAGCCCCTCCTCACAGGCGGCCACCAAGGTTAATTGCTGGCTGGCGGAATCATAGGATGCTCGTAGTTGGGCACGGGCATTTTTGATGTGCTGGTTTGTATTTCTACTGACAATGTGGAGTGGAACCGTGACGATGTTGCTCATGTGTGGTGACCTTTTTTCTCAGTGTCTGTGCTTGGTAAGTATGCTTGGTAAGTATGCAGAGGACCAAGTGATATGGCCATGGCCAGACACTCCATTTTTTATTTTTTTTTGGATTCATATAATCTTGGGTTGTTTATGTACAGCTCTCTTGGTTGCGAACACGTTGTTTATAACCAAAAGAGTGGGTAAATAATGTGTACTTTGGTCGTCATCACTTTGGGTGTGGAAGCTAATGTGGAGGCTGGGGCTCGTAACCTCATTCCGAGACACTACACTTTTTGCTGCTGAGCTACTGGACCATGTTGCGCGTTTCCATATTTAGACAGAAACCGTTGGAGTCCAATTCGATAAAGTACAAATTTACAAGTTTACGAATTCAATATATACTAATTTCTTAACTGGATCATTAATCTTCTTGAGTTTGAGTTTGTTGAAAATACTAGGAATCCCTTGAAACTTGGGTTCGACTGAGCTGTTTTGTGGTCACGTGAGAACAAGAAGAATGCCTTGTTATGTATTCTTCAGCCCTCAGGCCACTTTTCTCAAGGCTTAGCGAGGCCTAGAAGGCTTGAAAGACGCCGGACGGTACTTAACTTGGAATCAATAAAAAGCGTTGTTCTTTGTATGGTGCATAACAAAGGCCATGTTTAGCGTGCATATATGCAGGCACTCGGACGATTTATTGCATAACAGATAACTCCTTACACTGCTTGATACTATTATTATTTATGACTACGGAGATCAATTTTGGTATGAAATCTATTTTTAGTATCCCGTATCCCGTATCCAGTATTCTGTCCATCTGTCTATCTGTCTATTTGTCTATTTGTCTGTCTGAGTATGGCTCTAGCGGACTTGGATATTTTAATGGCTAATTATAGAATGACCAATCTAGAACTAGTAGAATGGATACCATCCGCAGTAGATCACCGCTAGGTTCTGCTCGCTGGTGGCCTCTCGGATCAAGTCTCGTACGGTGGCCTCCACACTCAAGCCTCCAGCATGCAACTTCTCCGTGACCATGAGTATGGCACTCTCGGCCTCCAGGGCATCTCGCCTGGGTTCGGCCTCGATATGTGCCGGGCTTTCTTCCTGGAGTTTCCTCTTTCGGATGGGTGAGATGGACCATGAATACAACGGGTCCCACCGGAGCACATCGAGAATCCCTAGGATGTGTTCTTGGTTGCACCTGAGAACCCGTAGCGTATGCTCACATAACCGGCTGAAGGAGCCGTTGATGCCCATGAACCCAAAACCATCCACAATGTCTCGCGTGAGCCGGAACGGCACCATCTCCGGGATGGGAAGCCGTTTGCCCTGGTCGAACGCAACTCCCAAATCAATGTGGATGGGTTCTCCTGTAAACTCGTCCAATAGAATATTGTTGCAGTGACGGTCCCCTAGCCCAAGGATATGTCCTACCATGGATGTGGTGGCCACTCCTCGGGTGTAAAGCTGCCTGCTATGGAACCATGTTTCCGGAGTAAGGAAGTTCTCGGCAAAGTAGTGCCTTAGAACGGGTTTAATGGAGCATTCGATGGTCTGGTAGATCTTGAGCCGTTGTTTGGAGTCGGCACTCTGGTTTTTTTTCATCATCTCCCGGGCCTTTTCCACCTTCATCTTGTCCATTTTGGTATGGTAGGGCCGGATCACCTCAATGAGAGCTTTGGAGTTGGGCACAAACTCAATCACTCCTGCTCTGGGGCCAAGAGGCACCGCCCGGTACGCCCGGATGAGAAGGTGTCGTTTGCGGGTTTCCTTGTCCTTGACAAAGATCCGGTTGACCTTCTCGAACACCTGCTCCATAATGGCATCTTGGCGTAAATCATCTGCACCATGCTTGAGAAGCATTCGGTGTTTGGTTCCATCTGAAAGCTTTAGTTTGGCTATCTTGGGCAAACTGAGCCCCGATGCAGCGATCTTCACTTCTTCCTCCATGCTTACCATATTGGGCACGTGCTTGTAGCCATTTCTGCTCACCAGCAACTCAAGCGTGGGAGGAGGCAAGTTGGGGAGCTCGTCCATGAAATAGGCCCCGATCTTGAGCTTGTCCAAATGAAGAGGTTTTCCTCGCGTGCTCTTCATTTCTGCAAGCGATATAAATTGCTGACACAATTGCTCGATGGGCAATAATAATTCCGAGGCATATTCAGAACTGGACGCTTGAAGCGAGTTCCTGATGTTTTTCGCCGCCGCTGCCCGGGCAAGCATCTCGAGGTTCGACGTCTCGGATGCCATTTTCTCACTAAAAATCAACGATAGAAGTGGATAAAGCGCATGGAACGGATGGTCTAGACAGATCTTTATGATGAGGTCATGGACATTTTGCTGGAAAGCTGTGGACTCGCTGGACACTCGGGACAAGATCTGCGTGCACCACGTCACTGGCTTGTAGGAGCTCAATTGGTTGAGAGACTCGTTAAGAGACTCCTGGAGTTGGTCGTTGGTGGAAAGCTCGAAAAAGGCAGAGAAGAACTTATCCACATGCTCATCGTTTTCATCGATCAAAAGGGCTTCGAGGTAAAACTTGATGGAGGTGGAAACGAAGCTCAACTTGGTGTCTTTAGCTCTGTCGAGTTCATCTGTCTCGGAGACAAGCTGGCTTTTCAAGCGATTGTAGTATTTTTGAACGGCCTTTTTCTCGGTGTTGGTCACGGAGTTCTTGCTGTAGTAGGTTTTGATGTCGTCGATCTCTGTTTTACGGTCTTGAACCCGATTGGTCAATTCCCGGAGCTGTTCTTCCAAGACCAGTGATTTGTACTGCTGCTCGCAGAATCGAGCAAGAAGATTGTAGACTTGGGCCCGTTGGCTGATCAGTTCTATCTCACCTATGGAAGCTTCCATGGGATGCACGATTTGTTGGAGAATGTTTATGCCCAAGTCCATGCGGGAGTCGGCTTTCCACTTGGCCAAATGGGCTTTAATCAACTGCAGGTGAACACTGAGCCGAGGAAACGGTAGCAGAATGGATCCGGTTTCGTCAAGCTTGCTTAGCATAGTAATAGGAATGCTGGTTTTTCCAGAAGTCCAGAGGGTCTGCGCTGCTTGATATGCTGAGAAGTGCTTCAATTGTAACTGCTGCTTCGAGTCGTCGAACTTCACACTCTTGGTGAGTTTTTCTAGCAAGACTGAGGAGTTGATGGCTTTTTGATGGTACCCTTCCTTTTGGAAAAGACCATTAAACCGCAGAAGCTCATTGATTTGGCCCAACATACAAAGATCTTTCTTGCTGGAACAAATCCTCTCATGAAAGGCGTATTGATTTTCAGGAGCCATTTTCTTGTGGATATCGAAAGCAAGCTTTCTGGCGAGGATGACATCTTCACTGAGACCAGAATCCTCGGACTCAAACCATGAAGTCGTCTTTTCAAAGGAAGCCGAAGCAGAAACAAATCTTTCGGTATCCGATGCAAAGATCATACTGGCACTTCTCAAGATAGCCAAGGTCTCGAGCCATATTTGCAACTGCTGCTTGCGCCACTTGATGTTCATATGACTACTCAAAAAGCTAGAGCGTTGGTTCAAAAGCCTTATCATTGTATCATTGTACAACGAAGCTTCCTGAAATTTTAGATCAGCAATGGGTGCATCTTGGAGCTGCTTGAAATAGGAATATACCACATCGTGTTTCTTGGTGGAATTCTCATCTGCCGGGGCCTGCCATTGGTTCAATTTCCACGACCATTCGCTAGTATTATGTGAGGATTCACTAGTGTTATGCCAAGACTCGCCGGAATCGTATGACGTTTCGCTTAAAAGCTTGGAAAGCCCCAACATCCCGTCCCCAAGCAACGACTGGATCATGTGTCGAGCTTCAAAAGGCTCACCCAAAGAAATCGACGCATCCATGAAACTATTGTCATACTCAAACGCTTCTACTGACAGACTGTCAGTATTTAAAAGCTTAAGTGAGTTTTCAAAAGTCACGTCATATGGCATTCCGGAAATGAGATCAAACTCATCTAGCGCACAATAGATTTCCGTCAATGGGTCTCTGTACCGAGCTAAGTCCACCTTATCAATTTGTTTATCAGCATAGTCTTCAAAAAGCATCAATGCTGATTCTGGCAGCTTGCTCTCTTTCACCATGTAAAAAATGGCATTATGATCCAACGACTCATACAATTGCTTATATGGTCGGATATTCCGCTTGGCCCCGATGCGGATCCCCAAAACTATGCTTGTCATCAATTCTATTTTTCGAGCACAGTACGGCTTTTGAGAACAAGTCTGGCCCTCGAGGTACTGACGAAGCATATCCTTGTCTTTTGGAACCCTTTGGAGGAAAAAAAGAACAAAACTAGGTAAAGTTTTCACTGCTAGTTCTGGTAAACGAACCACACAGCTGGTGATGATTGAAGCCATGCTGGTGAATTCAGGAATTTTGTGGAGTAGAGACAACATGAACTCACATTCGTTTCGAAGGAAAGAATCCGTAATTTTCTCGCAAGAATTAGCTCCGTTCATGGTTTTCTCGTAAAGGTAATCACAAGACTGAGGAGGTAATGTAGAGATATAGGACGGGAAAAGTCTTTCGAAGTCAGCCCAATTGATGAACTTTGAGCTTTCTTCAGGAAGGTTCCATACAAACACGCCAATAACGGATTCCACAAATGCTTTTGTTCGATTGGATCCGGTTTCATAAATACCACTCAAATCCTTCAAGAAAGAATTAATGGTCCAACACTCCAGATCGAAATCCATAGACGTTCTCTTCAAGTTCTCGCTCACCTGGTCCGTGAACAACTCTGCTTTTGCAATATCACTGTTGAGCGATGTCCCAGAGAGGTAATAATCGGCCAAGTATTCAGATACCCATAGAGGAAAACGTGTATCTCCATTGTGGGTGGGAACATTGTGAGTCAAGAATAATTTGACCAATATTGGCATCTGGTCACACTCGATCATCGTTATTTTTTCAGGTCTATAGGCATGGAGAAAGAGTTCGGAAACCAAATGCACCCAAGCATCGTAGCACCGCAGAATGCTTTTCCTCATGCTATCATGGGCCAAAAATACTCTCACATCCTCAAAAATCAATGGGAGTTTCTGACCCAGGATTCTCATCAGGAATAAGAAGCGGAATGCAGGTTTCAATTCTTGTTCACAAACCTCCAAAAGACTCTTTTCAAGTTTTAGGCAGAAATCAGTCAATTTTTCATGGACTTGTCCCCCAAATTGAGATAGAAATGATATGACCGAGGGAAAGACATCTTCAACCGGTACAGTTTTGAAGCACACAAGGTCCAATTGGTTGAACAAGAAGGAGATTTCATCATCGAAACCTGCTCCTAACAAAGGCGAGAAAAGCTCCATCACTAACTGCACAAGACAGTGATCCTGAAAGCCAATTTTGCTTATATGCCAAAAAAATTGGAGTCGTCTCAAAACAGCGATCTTCTGCGATGTATCAGTTGTGTCGAGGTCCAAGGAAAGTTGACGGAATATAAAATACACAGTCAAAACGTCCCAAAAGTCCCCGTCATTGCTGTACTTCGAAATGAGAGCTGACGTAAGATCCACACTGGACACGGGCGAGATTTCGGACAAGTTCAACAGATTGATGACTTTCTTGGGCATATAAGCTTTTTCAGATGAGGTATTGTTAAGTGCAGCTCCAAGAGCCGGCCCACTTCGAACATCAGTCAGTTTGGCAATCTCAAGTAATATGAGAAGAAGCTTTTCCTTCATACTAGGCTTGTAAGAGTCTCGCAAAAGATCCGATAATGTTTGGAAAACCTTATTTCTTGTTCCCTTAGAGGTATATGCCAAGGCCACGATTAGTGGAAGACAATCTTTTATCAATTCCAGAAGTTCGCATGATTTGAGTTTGGTCAAATGATTAAGCAAAGCCGTTTTGCGCAGTTCATTTAGATACTGGGCTTCAAGTGAGTTGATGATTGCAGTGATATACCGACAATTATCCATCATGAATACTGACAGGTCAACGTATCCGAAAGCATGGAAGGGAAACTCAAAAAGATCGAGATCATCAGTGAGCCATGTTTTAATCATGTCAAGTCTCACTTCTTTGAAGAGTTCCTGGGGATTTTGTTTCTTGCGAATTTCAGCAATAAGCTTAATACCCTGAGTGAAGTAAGGAACGAACGAAGCATACTCCGAGTACTTCAATAGATTGAGGAGTATCTGGTGACAGATTTGGGTATCTTGATCAGTAAGCAAACTCATGAAGAAGCTGAAAGTGGCACTTCGTTCAACCGACGATTGCGGAGTCGTGAAGTGCTGGCAGATCTCTTGTAAAAAAAGCATTTGCGTCGATAAGTCTTTTGAAGCAATAAATGTGGTGATCACATGCGAGAGTGCTAGTTTCATCCGATTGGTGAAAGAATCAAATGACTGTAGAAAAAGTGATCTGATGTCGGCATTGGAAACCACCTTCTCGGCATTGTACTGCGTGTACTCCAAGCATAAGGTCCATGTTTCCACTAAGAAGGATTCGCTGACAAAGAGGTTCTTTCTCAAACACTGAAGAAAGAAATTGATGAGATCCAAACTATAGGTTTCCATCTGCAGGTTTCCAGAGGCCAAGAAATGATAGGTTCTTTTCACGAGCCGGCATGCTAGCATAATGGTGACTTCAGACCGGTCAGTCTCGTGAGATGCCAATGGTCCTTCGCCTAGTAAGCGAATCACGTCTCCAAGTGCGCTTTGGCTGGGTTCTGGTGCCATGGTTTCCTGTACCCGAACAAGTATTTCAAAGCACGCGAGAGTCTCTTCTGAAGAAAAGCCCTGCATCATTCTTGAGAGCTCCTCCATGGGACAACCTTGGTAAACCAATAGAAACTCGAAATAGTCCACGTGACTGGCTTTGTCCATCTGAGGAGCATCCATTTTTGTCGAGTCGCTATGTGTAGATTGAGAAAACTCAAGGTCAAGCTCATTTGCGCCCTGCAACTCTGAGTTTCGATCACGCGCCGAAGCCAAGTATCGGAAATGATAATCAATGAGCTCAAAAGGGAAACATAGACCACTTAAGAGGTTTTGAGTGGGCTTGTATGTCAAGATGATTAAAATGGCCGACGCAGCTTGTTCTCTCAGGCTGATAGAGGGTGCAAGAGACGCCGTTAAGCTTCTGGCTTTGCTTTGCAAGTCGTTTGCATGGACGGTATACTTGCGTGAAAGTGCCTCAGCAATTTGCATCACGAAGATCGCATAAGCCAAGGTATTTGGAACATTGATCTCGTCCTCAAGAGTGGTTTGGAATATCTCACACATTTTTTTAACCACAACAGCGATCAGATCAGTTGAACCGGTGATTTTGGTGATCTTAACAGTCTCNCCACAACAGCGATCAGATCAGTTGAACCGGTGATTTTGGTGATCTTAACAGTCTCATCTGTGAGAAAAAGCACTTCCTGGTCTTCAAGGGCAATGAATCTTTGAAGCTTCTCGCAATTAGTAATGCAATAAAAGTCACTTTTCGATTCCCCAAGATTCGTGTCAAGTGTGTCTGGGACTGAAGTCTCCATCCCACCAATCCAAAGAAGAGTCTCGGCCATTTTTCTAACTGAAATTAAAGGCTTTTCCCGAAGAGAAGTATTTTCAAACGCATCGTCCCATTTTCCAATGATCCAGCGCAGAACACTGAACAGAAGATTGCCTTCTTTGGGGAAACTCACATTCTTGAAAACCCTTGCTAAACTCTCCCAGAATTTGATCCCACTATCGCTTAATAGTGCCGGCCCTGCAATGTCAGAGAGATCAAGAATGCTCTGTAGTTGGCTCAACATCCCCTTATCAAATAACTTTTGAAGACTGGGTCTATTTTGCATGGAGATCACATCGTGGATGAGCGAGCACGACATATGACAAAGGGCTCGATCTTTCACCATGGGAACTAGTAATTTTAACAATTGATGGATCTGCTCAGTGAACAATGGTCGACAAGAGTCTGCTGAGATTTTGAGACAGGCAAAAAGAGACCGGAAACATGCTAATGCCCAGTAACTAAGGCCCTTCTCGGAGAAGAGCCTGAGCAACATGGGGACCAAGTCTTCTAGGTCTGATCTGTCGGATTCAGGCTCTAATGCTAGGTAAGTGTAAATGTAGTTTGCATTGACTTGGTCAGACTTGGAGTTTTCAGTGTGCTTTTTCGGCATTATCTGGGACCATAGAACAGTGTTATTGGAGGATGTCCATTCGAAATAAAACACAAGAAGCTGTAAGCCAATAGCTTGCAACCTTAAGTCGGACTCTTCCATGAAGGAAGAGAGAAACTGCAACGTATTGCTGCATGTGGAGAATTTTGCTCTAAAATCTTTCACCTTCTGCCGTTTATTGGCAACTGCACCATCAGTCCAGCTTCTGTAACTCTCTAGATTGGGACTCCCGGTACTGCTAGTCTTATTTTCTCGAGTCTTATAGTACAACGAGACCAAGCGAGGAATTGCCATGACTAAGAGCCATGGCAGGGTGTTTTCGGAGCTATGGGACACGCTCCGAAGATGATACCAGTCTATAATTTCTTTTGATCTGCAAACCTTGATATCCTTAGAAGCTAGTTTCGAGCTTGGAGTTTGCGATCTTAATAAGAGTGCTTGGATAAGCATGCCCAAAGTGTAAAGGGAACGGTTTGTTTCATCTCCTGAGAGAAAATCAATGGGAGAATCGGCCAGCGATTCAGCATTCACAAGTTTTGGATACGACGAAATGTCGAAGTATCGATAGAACGACTCGTGGTTCAAAAACAAAACGAATTGCAAAAATAACGGGTCTCGGGATGTGGAGCTGAACTGCAAAATGGTCGTCACTCCCAAATGTATCACGTGATGTAGGAAGCCAAAGTCTTCAGTTGAAAGGGCCACTAGCAATTTATTGATGATTTGGAAAGCACTGAGGATAATGGGGTTTTCCCTCCGTGTATAGTTCTCCACGGCCCTCCTCAAAATGGGCAAAAGGGAGAAGTATGAATGCAGTTGTACCAATGGCAAAATGGTGGATGAAGAGGAGCCCATTAAAGAGGCCAAGGTCGAAAATAAGTCACGGAGGAGACTATCGTTTAAAGAAGGGCCGTTAAACTCGTGGGTGATGGCTCTACACACGAATTTGTAGCATTTCGTCCACAGGTCCAGGCTCAAATGGCAGAAAAACAGCGCCAGCTTAAGCAATTTGTCGAGGATTTGGGCAAAGTCCGCCGTGCATGGACCAAACGTGTCTTCGGCCAAAGCACTAAAGTATAGGCCCATTATAGTGGTGACTATAGTAAAATAGCCCTTGAACTTGGGCCGTTGTTTGGCAGGAAGATTCAAGGAGGCCTCCACCAACTCACGTAATATTAGTGAAGCATTACCAACTCGGGCAATCACCGGAGCAGCAAGTGATGCCAGCGTGGAATCACGTTCGATCTCAATGGCTCGTAGGAGGGCCTGCAGTAGAGCTAGAAACTGTTTGGGCATGTGAGCGAGTTTCACATATGGCACTTTTTGGAGCGAGCTCAAGACCTCATTTCGGGTTTTGATTTTGGACGACCCAAGCGAGTCGATCACCGTGTTGAGGTCAAATGTGGACATGGCAGCATGGGTGTACTGGTGGTGCTTATAGGTGCATGAGTAGTTCCTAGATGGATGGATGCGAATGCGCACCAGGCACACGAGACCTACATCACTGGAGAAGACAGAGACGGAATTAGGAAAACGGAAAAAGGGGAAATGGGAAATGGAAAATAGGAGCTTTTAGATTTTGGAATGATTTCAAAATTTGTTAAGCGATTTAGTTGATATTTTTTCTTAGGGGTGCACGGGTGTGGCTGGGGATTTGGTGGTGGTGGTGGTGAGTGTTTCTGTACTGTTTAACTAGTAGTTCACTCTACTCTGTTCTAGTTATGCAATGGTGCGACAGGTGACAATCCAGTACACCCAAAATGTGACATGAACTCTCACATTAAAGCGTATTTTCTACCACTTTTTAGACAGATTGGTAATTTCTTGACTACTACAGTGTTTTTCTTGACTAATACAGTGTTTTTATTGACTATCTTTTTCTCTTTTTTTTTTGACAAAAATAGTGTTTTATTAGACCATTTACACTTATGCACTAGTGCACACTGCGCACCTTATAGACCAGTACACCTTATAGATAATCTACACACTATAGTACACCACTCTAGTGTATTTTTTTTTTAAAAAAAAAATCTGTAGACCCACTTTGTTGCCTATTCTTAGCCTAGTGGCAAAACTCATGAACCAATTTTTGAAACGTATATGGTTGTGGACTGATTCCTGGCTCCGGTGAGAATAGGTGCAAAATACAACTCACCAATCACCTCAGACCAATCCCATGATTTCTACAAAAGAATCATGTGAAGATATGGAGCCTTTCCGTGGCAAAAAAACAACATATTTTTTTTGGTCTGGAACTTGAAATGACATTCATTATGAATATTATAAGATGACCCTCGGAATGGTCACGTGGCCATGCCCGGCCTCTTCGTAGTTGCCCACACAAACAATCTATAGACTTCGTCATGATATAAAGATATGCCGAAATTCAGGTGATTTTATAAATATAAATCTTTCTGGAAAAAAATCTTTTGTGGGGAGGATAAAACGACCTGAGTCAATAGGTCGGAACTGGATATAAGCCCCGGAACTGCCACTGGCACCCTCGGAAGAAGAGTGCATCCCAAATCAACGAAAACAAACCAGTAGGCTCGGATATTTCTGATAATACATCCAATTGGATTTTCGCTTCTATTCTATACCGTGTACTACTGTTACCATACTTTATATACTCATTATCACTCTCCTTACTGTTATATACTAGTATACTGCTACTCTGGCCTCTATACTACTGTATCACAATATTACTATATTTCTGTACGAGAAAAAATATACTTGGGTAGAATTGTATAGTAGTGTAGTGCTACTTTTTGGGTGCCTGTACTGCATATAAGGGTGCTAGTGAAGTACCCAGTACACTACTCACAGAGGTTTAGTATTACTAAATGTTGGATTATTCTTGTAATAATGTTAATGACCAGATTCATTCTAAATGGCTGCCAAAATCATAGTCGATACTGTAAAAAAAAAAAAAAAAAATCGACTATGAATTATGCACCAGTGACCCATGTTAAATGCGGCCATGGATAGGCCCAAACTAAGGAAGATTCTCTCAAGCTCCTAGTGTAAAAAATTAAATTAAAATATTAATGGTGGCAAGAAAAAAGAAAAAAAATTTGATTCAAGACACCAAGACACCAGGAGAAAATAATGCCAGGGTAATGTTAAGCCGATAAATACTCGATCGGTTATTTCTGGCTGTTTGACATTTTTTATGCGCGTTGGCTGGACATTTGCCCTTACATCTAGAGAAAGTTGACCAAGGCTCAAACCCTAAAAACCAAGCATTCCAGCTTGGGGTACGCTATACTAATAACATTTTACTATACACTACTTCAGGATCCGTAACGTTCCACTATTTGAATTTTCTTTAGTGTGCTACTCCTTTAAAAGACTCTATAAATATAATGTGAATATACAAGAATGTGCATAAAAGATCATATGGAGTGTGTAGTGAAGGAAGAGACAACGGGGAATAAAGAGAAGATCACTCAACAGCTGACAAAGTATAGTGCGCGGCGTATTACTATAATACTGTATATAACCACACGACAGTGTTCGCATAGAAGTACACTATTCAAACAAAAAAGGAATCGATTTTGTCCGGTAAATTGAAACTTGAAGTAAATGTCTCTTTTTAGACTTGTAAAGTTGTTGTAAAGGATTAGATTATATACAGTACATTCATGACTAGAATTATATTCACTCAAAAAAGGCAAGTTGAAGTGATTTTTAAATGCTCTATAGCCTATTCAGTATACTCTTACTTGTATTGATTTAGTGGTGGTGGAGT
Source organism: Metschnikowia hamakuensis (assembly GCA_002370815.1). Lineage (NCBI taxonomy): Eukaryota > Fungi > Ascomycota > Pichiomycetes > Serinales > Metschnikowiaceae > Metschnikowia > Metschnikowia hamakuensis. The sequence continues at coordinate 376,536 of NKZZ01001281.1, forward strand.
TCAAAGCACAATGGATGTGCTACTGTATACAGTCACTCACAAGTCTGGCACCCAAAATCCCCCAAAACATTTTTTGGTGATTTACATATATATATTGGTTTATGCTGTTAAGGAATTTGTTCAGTACTGTTTAGTATTGGTGTTAGTTAATTGTTGTGTTGAAGGTCATCCATTGTCATGGCCTAATGCGGTAAGAAGCTGTGACGGGAGAAACTGAAACACCTCTCAGACAAATTTGGTTTTGTGCACAGAACGTCTTTGTCTTTGTGGACCAAAATCAAATATATAATGGCCTAACCCCTGATCTCTACATCCAATAAAGAAATTCATGTTCAAAGCTTACCACGAGTTGAAGGTCGTCCCCGAGCCTTGCCTGCGCAGTACCCTAAGCTGCAAGACATGCGAGTTCCTCTCCACCTGGCAGTCCATTCTCTACTACAACTTGGTGGTGGGAATGATCTCGCCTATTTTATGGTTGGTCAATGGCGGCCTCGTGCTGTATGCACTCCTCTCGCTTGATCAGGAGCTGCTTTGTGACAATGAATTCCATCTTTCCTCCAAAGCCCTTCTCCAAAGGCTTCTTGGCTATAGCTGCGCGCTCATGGTTTTCGCAGTGGCCGTAGTGTGTGCGGCCTGGGCTATGGTGACGGTCTAGGGCGCGGGGCGCGGTCCTCGCACGGACGGTGCTCGCACGGACGGACTGTGCTCACCTCGCATGGACGGCTCGCTCGCTCTGTGCCTGCCTAGCTGACTCGGCCGTGACTCGGAAGCATCGCCGCACTGACTCGGTCTCAATATATATATACCCCACAGTGTGCCGCCAGGACGTAGAAACACCAAACCATGAGTGCCAAATCCGCCCAGTCGGTCTTAACCAAGACTCCGTTGTATGAGAGTCACATAAAGTATGGGGCCAAGTTCGTTCCTTATGCTGGCTTCAATATGCCTCTCATCTATAAGGGCCAGTCCCACATTGACTCCCACAACTGGGTCAGATCCAAGGTGGGCTTGTTTGATGTCAGTCACATGTTACAGCACCGCATCCAAGGCCCTAATGCCAAGAAATTCCTCGAGAAAATCACCCCCATCGATCTCGGCTTGCTTGCTCCCAACACCTCCAGTTTGTCGGTGTTACTTAACAAAGACGGGGGGATTATAGACGATACTATCATCACCAAACACGCTGACGATCAGTACTATATGGTGACCAATGCTGGATGCAGGGAAAAGGATGTGAATTTCATGAAGGCCGAGTTGGACCAGTTCCATGATGTCCTGCACTCTACCTTTGAAGGGACCTTGTTGGCTATTCAAGGCCTGAGTGCAGGCAGCTTATTGCAAAAGTTCACCACCGAGGACTTATCCAAGATCTTTTTCGGCAATACCAAAACCATCAAACTCAATGGGCTTGTGGATGGAGACATCCATCTTTCTAGAACAGGTTACACTGGAGAGGATGGCTTTGAGTTATCAATTCCTTCGTCGACCGAGGGAGAAGCAGCTCAAGCCAGAGCTTTTTTCGAGCACTTGATCGACGCCCACCCGGACTTGGTCAAGCCAATTGGCCTTGCTGCTCGTGACTCCTTGAGACTTGAAGCTGGTATGTGTCTCTATGGGAATGAGCTCTCCGAGGAGATCACGCCAATCGAGGCCACTTTGGCTTGGCTCGTGCCCAAGAGTAGAAGAAGCGGGGACCAGACCTTCAACGGAAGCTCCAAGATCTTGGAGCAGCTCAACGACAAAAAACTCGTGCCCAGACGCCGTATAGGCATTACGTCCAAAGGCCCTGCACCCAGAACTGGCGGAAAGGTCTTTGACAACGAAGGCAAGGAGGTGGGAATTGTGACGTCGGGATGTTTATCGCCTACTTTGGGGTTCAATGTGTCGCAGTCGTACGTAGACAAGAGTGTGAAGATCGGGGAGGAAGTACAGGTTGAGATCCGAGGCAAGAAGAGGCCCGGAATCGTGGCCAAGTTGCCATTTGTGGCCAACAATTTTTATAGGGGTTAAGTGCATGGTGGATTTTTAAAAGTGGTTGCAATTCGTGTAGCGTACATTTGCAATTACTACAAGATATGTAGAATGGTTGCGAAATGGATTACATCAGTCGGGATCAGGAGAGAAAAATGGTTAATTAAAATACAAGAATCTAGCAGACGATTTGAGTACAGCATAGATATAGAAATCGACATGGCCAGCGATATATAATTATAGACAGTGACTTGGCTCGAGCTTATTTTTGGAAAACAATACCATGAAGGTTGCAACAGGGTATTCGTTTCGAAACGGCACCAAAAGCCGCGAAACTTTCTTTCGACGCATGGCATTCGCGTGCATTGCCAGGCTGTGGTTTGTGAGCATGTGCCATAAGCGCCTGGGAAATCCAATGGTTTCAGTCTAGTGTGGGGTTCAGGTCCTTGACACGGACGGATCCACGCCCGACAGCTCGAGGCTTCCCCCACCCAGCAAATCCCTCCCGGCAACACGTCTCGGGGATCAGGGGAGCGCATGGGCCATACAGGATGTGCGTAGCGACGCAGGAAAAGTCGTGTTTTTCAAGAGAAAAACCGTGGTTGGCCGCGAAATATCAACTACGATCGCGCTGAGGTGCCCTACAATGACCCTCAAATCACCCCCTCCTAGCCGACATACTTAAACGGATGCGTACCTCGAAAAGTTGTACAGAGCGGAACATTTTTCTTTAGTGGGTCTTTTACAAACACTCTTCCTTTCTTCTTTTTTTTTTCTTCTACTCCTCTATAATGTCTACCCCCTCCAGACCTCTAGCCTCTCACAGAGACAGCGACCTCAATTCCAGACCATCTTCTCCATACAAGTCTAGACTCTCGAGCCCCTCCAAATCAACCCCCCAAAACCTTCACCCGAAAAAAGTGGCCAAGCTCGACTACAAGAAAAACAACAGCGATTTCCATATCTACGAGGACACCGCAGAAGAACATGAGCTCTACCATAAGCCCAGAACATCGGGGCCTCAGTCCGACAGCTTGTTGCACGACGACAAGGAGAATATCTTACAAGCCAAGGGCAACAGCTTGGCACAAACGCGGATGGAACAAAGACAGCCTTTGGTGGAGTTAAATCTGACCCTTTTCCCCGGCTACTTGAGCTCAGTCACGCAATTCCAACGGGGCCCAGCACAGCTCCGGGAGTTGTACCAGCCAAAACACAGCAACAATGAGTCGCGCACGCTCCACAAGTTCAACGGCTTGCCCAGTTGCATCACGCCTCCTAGAGGTTTCATGAACAAAATCCTATACCTGACGCTTAATCTGTCACTGAACGACGACGTGGACGAATTGGAGCAACGTTTGATCACGCGTCTGAATGAGCTTTCGCGCAAGAAGCGCGCCATGTCCGTGGGTGATAATGGTGGGAAAGCCCACCTCGTGCAGAAGAACCCTTTCCAGATATTCACTCATTAGCATCTTTTACTTCGAACTTTATAATACCCTTACAAACAATTAGATACCAGTCATTCCTAAGCATGGTGTAGTATATACATTGTAGTTTATGCAGTAATACTATAAAAATGGCTGCTTCTCCTGTTGTTTTTAGAGTCGGTATCGACGTATACATAGCTATGGGTATAGTTAAAGTCATGGAAGTGGAGTTAACCTCTTACTAATTTGCTAATGGGCTTACCTGATTTGACTTCTCCTCCAGACGAACAAACAGCTTCTTAACTAGACAAACAAACAGCTACACGAATTAACTATCCAAATTCCTTTTTCATTATGCTATCGTACAGGTAGAACTGGGGAGCGATGGCTGCTTTTATAGTTCAGAATATTCAGCCACTAGTCTTCCATAGATATTGCTTACTACTATTATTCCGTCTGAGATGCAATTTCATGTAAGTAAGGAATTCTATCGTATAGATATAAAGACATGATATATCTACTACTTTTTCCATCCACTCAAAAAAAAAATTAAATATTCCATCTCCTACTACCACTCCACTCTACTAGGATGAGAAGAAGTAGTTTATAGAATTACTTATTGAGTACTAATAACTTCAATTATAGTACTATAAAATAATATGGAATAGAACACTATAGAAACTATGGAATAGAATACTATGGTATTAATAGTAAAAAGTATTCATCTCATTGATATTATCATCATTAGTAGTCTAACCTGCTGGTCTCCAACCTTCTTTAGTCTGCTCAGTAGCTTATCTGCTGTACCTGAAAAGACGTCTCTGTTCCTAGCATGCTGGTGGCCAGAGTTGGGAGTTGGTGAGGCGAGATATGGTTTTAATTCGCGGTTGGCGTTCGGTGGCCTTGGTGTTGCGCTTCACTCTGGACTCTAAACTCAATCCCACGCGACTCGCCATTCACTTGAAATGAGTATTCTCACGCCACACCAAATTATAACAATCACTCCATCAACACGCCACCCACCAATTCACCAATTCACCCCTTTCCTCCATTCACACTATTCACGCCCTTTCCTCCATTCACCAATTCACTCGCTAAGCCGATGGTTGTGGATATAAAAAAGATAATGATTTTAAATTAAAGACTCATTTCCTATTTGGGAAGTGTTGGAAGTGTTGGATTGGTCAATGGTCCGTCTTCCATTTGGTGGTGTACTATGGTGATGCAAATTGGTGGGAGTAGGAGTAATGAGTGCGAAAAAAACTGCGAAAAAGAGTGCGAAAAAGAGTGCGAAAAAGACTGAGACTGAGACTGAGACCTGGAGAATGCTCTTCTCAAACCACAAAATGTTTGAATCTTTTGAGTCTTATTAAATTCTAATTAAAGTCTTATTAAAGTATTCATGTCTTGTTCGAGTGTTATGAATGTAATTTGAGATCTGGGACTTCTGTTGACCTGATGTGACTAGTAATTTTCGCAGTCTTGTTTCGTCTTTTGCATTTCTGGGAGAACCAAATGCACCACGTCCAAGTGTCTTTTCATTAAACCATAGATTTTTGTAAACCATAGATTTTTGTGCAATATATTTTTTGGTTAAAACCTCTTATAGTATCATGTTTTACTAAACCAGAGGAAGGTCCAATGGATTGTCCTGGAACCTACAGTAGTGCGCACGGCATCATGTGGTGATGGAGCATGCAACGCGCGCACACTTCATGTTAAGCGTGAACGCCTCGCAAGGCATTCCCGTACTGCATAAGCATGGAATGCGCATGCAGTATATTTCAG